>JAQFYD010000410.1:0-19663 GCA_034694225.1 Bourletiella hortensis | reverse complement strand
CTCTCTCTCTCTCTCTCTTGTCATTTCCATGAAACTTATGCCCACGAAAAAAATGTATGTATACAATTATATACGTCTAGAGAAATTCTCTGTAAAACGTCTGTGCTGACGAATACTAATGAGAAGTTGCCAAAAGTGACTATGTACAATGCAGAAAATAAAGTATTCGTACGACACTAGCAAAAGTTTTGATCGTAAGCCAAAAGCCTTGAAGGCTCACTCTCGTACATACGCCTTGGGTGAATGCGTGTTGCCTTATTCTTGGAAAGTAGGGATCCGTGATTATTTAGGATTCAAGAAACGTGGAAGGGCGCAAGTTGTGAGTAGGAGAGAAATTATGTTAGACTTGCTATGTGATCTTTATGTACGTTTACAAGCCCTTCACAAACACAAGAGAGTTTATTCCCTCCCTATACAACCCACTATGCCTTCAGAATAAGAAGAAGAAGAAGACGAGGTTTTAAGTCCTAGTTGCGGATATATGGAGCGGTTGTGGACTTGGTCAGTAAATATTGAATAATGTGTGTCTGCGCTTTAATCCTCATTAGTTTCGTGGATGGGGAACAGAGCTTGGCCCTCAGAATATTGCAGAAGCTTACCACCAACATATATGGGATCAAGTTTCAAGACGAACTTCACTTGCTGCACTTGCCCTCATAAGTACTACTCCCAAGTAAGTCCACAGTTTCATCTATTGTATATATCTTATCTTTTATTCCTTAAATAAATTTTCCGTCCTCATAAGCCATCATTACACCCTCGTTTAGGATAATTTCGATTAGGCAAGTAGACACTTCTTGTCTAAATACCTGTACAACTGTATGGAACTTCCTTCAGGGGAAACAAACCAAGGCATCGTGCCCTTTTATCATTCTGAATTTGCCACTTATGAGCAAACAGATATTTTTAGTGCTTTATGTTCGTAACAGATTGACCCTTAGGGTATTCTCTGGAATGGTTATGTTAAGATTTCCAACGATTTCCCACTTTACTATGGCAGTCATGGTCACTCACTGGAGCACCTGGTGTTATTTTCTTCCACAATATGTACAGAGTAAAAGCAGGGAATGAGATATCTGGGCCCGAGCACACCATGGCAACAGTACTAAAATATCTCATTAGCCATTTTGTCTTTTCAAGGTCCATATCCAAAGAAGAAAAGGACAAGGAGAATGCGAAAAAAAGTTACCCCGGACGACCTACCCATGCTAGGCCCCATACTGCCACACCAAAGCATCCTATTTCAGATCTAGAAAAGTCAAAGGTACGAATCTTTCATTATAACCCATTATGATTCAACTCACCGTACAGTTTTCCCATTCCAAAATCAACATCCTACTTATCATCGTACATCCCGTGCTAATAACCTAAGACCATTTGATAACATATTTCTTTCACCATATGATCGTGTCAACGCCCATTTCGACTTCCCACCTCTACCCTGTACTCTCAGTCTTATTAGGAGATTGTAATTTTCTTTTTAACGTTTAGCCTGTTATAATGTATTGATGGCGACTGAAATTAAGTATAGATCAGGAACTATTGTAATTTTATGTGCTGATGGTAGCCTATTTGAAATTATTGACAGTATCCAGATGCCGTCCAGAAAAAGAAATGGGACGAGAGTCGATTACAGAACAGGTCCACTTCCAGGGTCAAAGGTAAGTCGAGAATGAGTGGATTTTAACCATAAGCACATACAAATATCTTGGTTCCTAAAGTTACAGTTGCCTGCAGACAAAATCGTGAATGAGTTTTTTCTTTCTTTTCGATCTGTTTCTAACGCTGGGGCTAATCTGTTGAAGAAAGTTGCATAGCTTACGTGCATACATATGCATAGCTAAATAATGTATGAGAAATCCAGGAAAAGTCATCACCTGTGTGGTTACT
The DNA here is from genome assembly GCA_034694225.1 of Bourletiella hortensis. Lineage (NCBI taxonomy): Eukaryota > Metazoa > Arthropoda > Collembola > Symphypleona > Bourletiellidae > Bourletiella > Bourletiella hortensis. Next base: position 17,773 of record JAQFYD010000410.1, on the reverse strand, counting down.
ATGGGACACGTACACGAGGCTTTATGAGTACAGAAGTGAGATAGTCATTTCCTCATCCTAGAATCGAATAAATGGCTCTTGATCACGAACTCACATTGCCTTTGTCAAATAGTTGGAAGAAGCACTGGCCTAGGACATTTATTTTCTTCTCCTACTATTTACAGTGCACACACACACACCCTCTCTTACACACTTGCATTATTATGCGATTCGTCTGTATGCATTCTCTTCTTTTTCGCCTCCTCTTCGTCATTGGACTAGCTGAATTAATATTCCAATGGGATTCACATGAATTGTGAAGAAAAAGCGAGCACTAATGCATGCTAGTCATACAAATCTGGCGATATGTTTGCAAAGAAGAGAAGAGACAATGACGATTGGACGCATCTGAGCGAAGTTCAATGTGTTGGCGTTGAAAGAATCCTCCCTTTTCTTTTGTTAGACTGATGGAAAATCGTCGTTTTCCTCGTTCAGTTCACTTTCCTAATTACCCATGAGACATTGATAGAAAACCAATTAACCTTTTCCGAATCAACTTGCAGTGGTAATGACATGACTTGAGTGCGTCCTCCCTCTTATTCTTTACATGACCTTGCAAAATGGACTGCCTGCTGGTAACTGCCGACGACAGTGTTTAGGGTTTGAGTCTGATGTAGTACTGTATGCAGTACAGCTCTGCGTACATGGGAATAATTGAAACTGTTCCAACATGAAAGAACAGAGAGCTTTATCTACGCCATTGGCTGTAGTACTAACTGAGAAATAGTTTCAGTTGCTCAGACAACAGGCCAAGCCTCTCATCGTTCTGAGCTTGAACTGTGCTGTTAGGGAATGGAAATGTGCACATTACACAGGACCGAAAGTGAGAATGAAGAGCCAATAACAATGACTAAGGCTTAGGCGGTGACTAGATTTAATTACTTGTTGTATACGAGTTGTGGTTATGGACTTATCGTGTGCAAAATTATCTACCACATGATGGGATCTACATAGGAAAATGGACTTTCTTCATTGCTAATGCTCCTAGAATAGTCAGAACTTGTTGAGACTTCCCATTCCTTCTCATTTAATGGCGACTGGAATCGAACCATTCTTGTGCATTTCAAGCGTAGGTAGCAGACCTTTAATGTACTTTATATTGAATGTTATTTCCGCTATTTTGCATTGCTTCCTATCGTAAGATCAACTAGACAATTTAACTAACATTGTCAAGTTATAACCAGTAAGTAAACTTTATAAGCTTTTGCGTGCAGCAATATTGATATCCTGAAAAAAGGGAGCAGGAAAGGATCGACAGATTGATAAGTGCGATCGGAGTAGTAGACATTAAAATGCTGCGTACGTTTGGAATGGAGTGCTGCTGTTGCTTCAGATCAATAGATTTTATTTGCTCTAGATAACTTAAGTGTATTATTGCGGCAATGTTGTCGTCTTACATATGTCAGCTAGGGCTGATGATGAGACTAGTACTGCACTAGGACAATATACTGCTTGTATGAGGACTTTTTTTTGGAACTCATAAGGAAAAGTGCTTGTGCCTTTTTGGTATATTTGTTTAGAACTCAAAACTACTTCTTCTTCTACTGCTAGACGTCCTCCATGGCATAAACGTACTCTTCTTGAACATAAAACTAACAAACTCTTGCAAGAAGGTAACTTCATTCTGTTTTTGCTTTCTCTCACTTTCTCTTCTTGTCATTATTTCTTCAACTTTCTATGTGGCTTCGCTTTATATTCTCAGCCTTGAGCTCTACTATTAATAATTTTGTAGCTCATAGTGCTATAGTAGCCGTTCTAAAATACTCGAGTAGAGCATGCGAATTACTGCGCTATTTAAAGCATGGTAAATGGTAGTTGCTATTTGGGAGTGCAGGAAAACGTAGTGGGTCTTAAAAATTTGTATACGTAATTAGATTTTTCTGCCGCTAAGAGGATCGGTACAAGGACAGTTTTGCAGCAGAATACAATGTAATATAATGCTTGTTATGGTACTGCCACAAGAATGCGACTATAAGGAGGCAGTAGGCAACGGTGGATTATGATGCACGGGGAGTGGGACATGTCGGAACGTATATATTACACAAGGTCTTGGAGTTTGTGTAATCAGATGACATTTTAAGAGTATATTCAATCATGGATCCTATTTTGCACAGGCGTCTTGGAAATTAATCTCTTTAGTGAGAGCTACAAAAGCCTTCCTTTCTATGGCATTGTATAACATGTAAAGATAACTGATGTCCCCTGCTTCTCATTACACGGCTTGTTAGATTCCCCGTCTGTACTTATAATCTTACCGCCCTGCTCCTAATAGGGCATTTATCTTGTACTACAATATAATTTCCTATAGAAGACTTATCAGAAGGACGCCCGTGCCAGCAATATTTCTCTCCTTTCTCTGGAATCCTGTTAGAATCGTTAGCATGCCATTTTCGCTCCATATAATACTTCCGCAGAATGTTCAGCAATAGGGGTGCAGAAGAATCTGTACACCAGCAGCAGCTGCAGTAGTAGAGCACTGTGGGAATGAGCATTTCAGCTTTATGCACTTGCTGCCTTAGCAGGCTTCCTTCTCGAGTTTTTTCCCAGGGAGAAAGGGAACTGCCTCTGCAAACTTGTATGCATTCATGATAGCATTAGGTGGTCACATGATCGGGGAGCTTCGTGGGGCAGGTTTGGCAACCTTGGTTGATGCATGTGTGCTCTGCATAAATGGACGAGTTGCACTACATTTTTTCTTACATGGACCAAGTTATTAGGCTTTAACAACGATTGTAGTACGGATGTAGATGTAAGTAACACGATTTTTCTAGCTAGCATTGAGTTATCACTGCGGAAATATTTTTATATGATTCCTTTGGAAGTTTTCCAGGAAGGAAGAGAAACGTGGGAGTGTAACTGCGGATCGCTTCTTAAAATTCAAGGATATTTTGTAAAACTCGTTTGAAATGCGGACCAACTGAGGGTCTCATTAGAATGTCTCTGAGAGCATACATGTATAGTAACTTTTTCCGCTTTCCAATAGTCCTTTCACTCGATGTCGAAAAGAGATTCATGTTGTGACCAAAAGCATTTCTGGGTGATGAAGTGTCCATTTAGCTTGGCTCGACCAGATCTGGGTCATCATTAAAGTAGTTTTATCCTCCCTGTCTCAACCATACGTCCTTTCCGCTTCAAGTATCAGTGATCAAGAAGGATGGCAGGAAAAATTAGGGTGACGCACGACTTCATGCTGCTTTCACCACCATTTTCTCTGTACAAGAGAATAAATGACATTGATTCTCTTAGAAATGATCGGAAGGGTCATGACTGAAATGTTATTTTTTCCTTGGAACTTTGCCTCCCATTGTAGTCCTATCGTTGACTTTGAATGTTCCCATATAAAGACACAGATCATGTGCTGAAAGGAGTTTGTAATAGGTAGCTTTAGTGCTACTAAGTCCCTCGTTGGCAGCGGATTAAAGGTGAAAATGACCTATCATTTAGTTCCCTAGGGAATAAAATTACTACCACAGTAATGCTCACAAGTGCTTCTTCTTCTTCTTCTGAACTGCGCTTAATGCATTACCAACCGCACTGCCATAAATATAAGGCTTGTCAGGTGCACGCGCGAGAAGGAGTTATTACTATCTCGTCGTCGTCTTCGTTGTCCGCAGTGACCTAAAGTTTACATTATTGCTCTTTTTGCGGCACCTTTAAGCTACACTACAAAATGTTACGGTTGTTGCTCATGTTATTGTCTTGATAACTATTTGGGTAACAGTGTATAGGACTGATGGAGGATACAGAAGCCGCCATGATGATAATAGCTACAAAGAAATGTTCTAATTTATTTCAGCACGCTCACATTCGGCTGGACCGGCGGGACGCTCACCCCGAAAGGCAATTCGTCAACAGAGTGCTGCATCTTCAGTCAGTGAGAAAGACAATAGCTTGGGAGGATGGAAGGTTCACTTGGACTCAGTCCAAGGGGACAAATCTGCTTCAAAGCCTCAACAGCAGCAGCGGCATCCCAGGCCAAGTAAGTTAACCGTACTTGTTCTCATGCAAAATTTCATCCGATTTCCCAGTCAGTATTTGCTTAAGAATTATGTAAATACTTACATTACGTAGTCGGAATTAAATTGGAGCGGAAATATATTAAATTATGTGTGAGCCAAAGCTATCTCTATAATGATGAGACATTATTGAGAATCGCCCGTTATCAGAAAGTACGATGATCAGCGAAATTTTCTTATATAAAAATCTGCTGCTCTTTTCTTGCTTCTTCTTTTGTCTTCTAAATAGCATTTCATGTTTATACATTTGCAGTATGAGAATTATACTGACAAGCATTATCCTTATTATTATGAACAAAAAAAAACAACTCTCGGCATGAATGAGTTGATCCTTTTCCACTTGGATGCCTTATACAGTGGAGACAGTCATTAATACGACTGCAGTGTATTCATATTATTACTATGCGAGTGAATAATGCAACTCGCTTTGTACTTTTATTAGTAGCTTTAACAAGAACTAATACAACTTCGCTCCCAGTAACTCCGAGTGGATAAGAAATCCTATTATTACTATTATTCTTCCTTGCCAACAAAAAGTGTGCTAAATTTTTCTATATGCAAAAGGATGTGCAAAGTACTATAATAATTATGTGTGCATTTTTTTGCACGGAGAGACAAATGGATTGTACAGTTCTCTCTGTGCAACAATGCAGTTTGATGCTCTGGTTTGACGCTATTCTGCTCATGTTATATATTGCCTCTCATAAGGATGATATGATGATGATGCTGATGATGATTGAAAATTGAAAACCTTTGCAAAGCTATTGAGTTTTCTATAATAATTCTTCCTCTTGTATCAGCATTATACTATCAGCATATAAACTTACAATAATATATGTATGAAGATAATAATACTTATTATTATTATGAGCGGTATAGGCTTTAGTGGCTCTTTGCATAACTATTGAAGCTAATTATTAAATATCTTTGAGTCTGAGACGTAATGTCTATAGGCTATTTATATTTTCCTCGGAATTTCCTCCGTTTCTGTCTTCTTCTATCTCTCTCTCTCTCTCTCTCTCTCTCCTCTTTCTCTATCTCTTTCTAATTGTAATCTTCTTCTTATTACGGTGTCTCCATATTATTATGCAATATAACTATTGCCCTTGAACCATCATCTCGCCTAGCCGTGTGCGTCCTCTAGAAGTCTGTATATTTTATATGTGCTATTCTGGCTGGCTGGGGCAGAGTGTGCTATTCGTATTAATATAACTATTGTTATTACTGAACGGCAGTGAAAGCGAGCTAATTTTCTGGCGACACCGTCCGTACATATATATGAGATGTATATTCTCCTTCTCTTTTCTTTCTGTATTCAAAGCCTTGAGCAAATCTTTCCCTTGTTAAAATTTATTCTCATTGCTCATATACACAATATATACATATATACTGCTGCTGTGAGTATTATTATTCATAATTATTATTACATAAATAATTATTATTGCTGTAGAAAACTGTAGCAGTCAGTCTCAAGCGGGGGAGAGTGAAAGTAAGTTATTCTTATGGCAGTAGGCACGAATGAAATTTATTCATTGCTTCATTACTATACCATTATTGCCATCCTTATTCAATTTCTGTGGTAAATAAATCAGATGCATCTATAGAGGCAGTTACAACAATAATGATTTGGGTAGAGTTGTAGATTTAATATCGTGAGTTACAAGAGGCGGGTAGTGGGAGAAATAGGAAGATTGTCTATTGCCTTTACTATGCTTATGTGACGTCATCAGATTCACTTAAGGGACTACTCGGGAACTCAAAATATTGTTCTTTGGAGATGATTTCATGCAGAATAGTGTTTGAACTTTTAATCACAAACTGCACAGTAAATAGTGAACTCCTCATGCCATATCACGGGGAGATTGAATAACAGTTGGTCTTCTTCCGTTTCCAAGATACCAAAAGTACAATATTTTGATGTTCACCTGTCCAGTTTCCAGCGTAGATTCAACTTGGGGTATTGTAGATTGACAATAATATGGAGAGTCATAGTCTTTTGGTGGTAGTAATAATGTCATCATAATTGCTATAGTGTAGTCGGGCTCTTTCTTTATACGAACGTATAAAAATTATTGGAAGTAGGGGTCGTTATAACTTGAGTAATTTTTCTAAGTAATTATTACACAACTTGAGTTTTTTTTTAGACTTAATGAATATAGTGCTTTAATTTGGGGGGAAAATATGCCAAAAAATTTGAAGCTCTTTTTCTTGAGCTAATAGTGGGATTTAATTCGTTGATTACCTAATTGTTATGTCGCTTGTTGTTATGGACTCACACAGCCACTTTAGCTACTAGTCCTCGCCCTAAAGCTAGTAGTGGTAAGGGTGACCGGGATCCCAAATTGGCCAAACAGCAACAGTTTGACAAAAGTGAGGATGTCAAGGAATCTTTTTTGTCTACTTTTTTCTATAATATGCTTACTTGGTGCTTTTCAATGGCTAACAGTGTACATATAGGAATGATATTAGTGTATAGCTTTTAATCAATTCAATTCAATAATTAGCTTTCATATGTGCTAAACAACAACCAACTATCATACCTTTTTAGCATTTTCTTGTGCTGTGCTATACTGTGAGCTTGTGGGATTGATGATGATGATGAAGATGATGAGGATGGGAGCTGGATCATCCTCCGAGGATGATGATAATGTTGCTGATTTTGTGGCAAGACACTCTTGCAGAAATTTTTATGCCTTTTATTATGCTCATCGCCGCATTATTATCGCCTGAATACACACTCAGCGTGATTTTTTCCAAGTTTTTGTGTGCATGCTTCTGCTGCTTTTAATATGCTGGTGCTATAATCATCATAACTAAGTGTTGCTATTCCTATCGTCAGTGTTTGCCATTGCTGTGGAACTATATATGTTACTTGTTAATCCTGTCCTTCTCTTCGACGAATAAGTGACATTTTTTAATGCGCTGGCTATATGTGGTCGTCTTATGGTCTAATAATCTAAACTTCAATGCATATTTGCGCTCAGTCTATATACTATTATATGTGTGACTATTATTGCATACATTATTATATTTTTTAATATTATTCCATATGTACCTGTGCGATGGATGTGTGTGAATGCGTGTCAGTGTGCCAAAGTCAGTGTTTAATATCGTGCCCGTTGATAACTTTTTCTTTTAATTAAAGTATATAATTATTATATTAACTCACTTTCCATAGATGTGTGTCTCTTCATAATATATCTATTATTATGACATATGAATCCTTACTGTCTGTCTTTTTGATCGTCCTTCTCCTATAATGAGAGACTCTATAGCAAGAGTGAGTCCATAATGAGTAGAAAGAAAGCTGCCTTTCTAATTCGTCTTAAATTTTTTCCAGACTCGGCTGATCCATACTTAGGATACAATGAACCGGTGGTCAAATCCCCTCCTGAACCCACTAGAGTCAAATCACCCGAACAGGCATGACTTGATAATTTTTTTAATAGATCGCGATCCTTGCGGGAAGACTAAAATTAAATGCCGTGACGTACGTTTGATTCACAGGTGATTCTAAGATCTCCAGATCCGGTTAATTGGACAGTGCCACTGGATACAACCAAGAGCTTCACAGTGACTCAAAATATTCGTGAAGGTGGGCCCTTCCTTCTTTCCAAAGCATTTAATTAACTTTAATTATTCTCAAATGTTGAGCTTATTTTCACCTCTATGAATGTTTGTCAAGCAGCAAAATGATAATATTTCCCTCCTATGTGTAGCACCCCCAAGTCCAAGATTCAGAGCAGGTAACCAATAACTTTCACTAGGGTCTGTTTTTTCTTCTTCTTCTTCTTCTACTCTTTTCATTCAACCAATAATTTTTATCAGCTTTCTCCTGGCTTTCACCGTCTCCTCAATGTGGTTTTTTTGATTGTACATATATAACCACCGATAACTTTTACTTATTCGTATCACTAAACTTTTCACCATCACTTTTCTTTTGACTACCTTTTCTCCACGTTTATTCCTATTCTTCGGATCATCCGAAGTTATTAGCTCCATTGCTGCACAAACTAATACAAAACAGTGCATACTTACCACAGTTATTCGGAACTGGTCAACGAGCACTGTAAAAGTGTGTCTCATCTATAAATATGTGTGTATCTATTGACAATGAAACGTCAAACTACATATTTCTTCACGTAACTGCTCGAATTTGTTTCATATGGTTTGGTAATGTTATGATTATTATTATTACTGTTTTTATTACCATTGCTCTAACATTAGACTATTGCTTGGATATGGCTTATGATCATTTCTAAGCCTGAGCAATTATGAACGTTGCTTGGAACTATAAGGCGGCTGTGTTTGATTACATTGATTCAAAAACATAGTTATTATTGTTATTATAAGGAAGATTGATTGTTATTATTATTAGTTCTTCTAAAAGTTCTGTTAAAATCTAATGGCTGCCTGCAAACATACAAACTTTTATAGAAATTTTGATGAAATGAAATGCGAAAGTGAAACTGATGAAAGGACTGTTTTGTTACTTTATGCTTTTAGGAGAAAAGCTACATGGGGACCTTCGTAATATTCATCATCCCACATCGACTCACCATTCTTCGGCAGGATCCACAATGGCATCCTCGCCCATTTCAACCTTTTCCACCCGCTCAGCACCTGTACCTTTATCTAGTACTTCTACAGCAACTAGTACTACTACAACTGCCGGCCAATCTGGAGTGCCCCCAAAGCCTGAAATTACAGGATCATCGTTACCATCAACAGCCGCCACAACAACAACAACGAGTACTGCAAAAACATCCACAACTTCAGCCCCTCAAACTACTACTACCTCATCCACTACTGCTGGGAAACCCACCCAGTCTAGTCTGCTACAACAAAAACAAGAAAAATCTAGCGGTGTCGTAGACCAGAACGTTGGTAGTATTGGTGGTGGTGGTGGGAAACCTGAGAGTTCTGGCGCAGGTATTCTCTTTCTCAACCAAAGTAGCTTCGACTTGCTTTCCCCTTCCCAAAACACTTCACTACTGCTTGGAGATGGGGAACCACTCTCCTTTTGAATGTCAATTATCATTTCTACTACAAGTGAAATGTCTAGATAAAAAAGCAAAATGACAGAGCAAAAGTCTATTTGTCAGAAAGAGTTAATAATCCTTGTTGTAAACGTGTGTGTATTTGTGTGTGCATTTATTTGAAACGTTGCCTTATAGTTAAACAACACATTTTTGAGTGTTCATGGTAGTGCCTGTCTTTCTATCTATCAACGTCATGGTGAATAATTTTTGATTTCATGATTGTATGCTAGTGTGGATACCCTCCTGTGTGTGCTGATGTCTGTCTGTCTCTATCTATCTATCCCTCTCTCACATTCGCGCTTTCTGTCAATTTTCCCATCTCTTTCTGACTGTTAACTTCCCACTCCGTAATGATTCCCCTTGTGTACAGATTGCAACATTTCGTATATAGTTCAAGTCTTTATAGACAATTCTTACACATACACCTGCTAGTTTAAATGAATACAGCTGAGATCAATGGTTGGGCAAATGCTTCATTATATGTTGGTAGGTCCTCGGACGGGTGACGGTAGCTCTTCTTCTGCTTCTACCACTACAGCTTCCAGTAAGCCTAGCCAAACTTCTAAGTTAGAAAACAAGGTTTCCTCCTCACGATCAAATTCAACCTCAAGGACCGTCAATGGTTTTGATGAGAAACCTACTGCAACTAATAAAAGCCTTCACAAAGATAAACCTATAGTTAGCTCACCTCCTGTTAAATCTTCACCTCAGTTACACCGTACGGGTGTCAAGTCAGCAAGGCCACTCAGTACGCCAGCAGCTGTAACTGAGAAATCGAAGACAGCTTCAGCTACAATTGGAACACATGAACAATCAAAATCGAAACCCATTTCTAGTACCCTTGGAATGAAATGTCTGGATGACCCAACTTTTATGTTTGAACCGCCTATTAAACCTTCTGTGACAAGTAGTAAAACTGACCCCAGCAAGCCCATTACGCTTTCCAGGGGAGCAACACATGATTCTAAAACATCGAAGCCTGTAACAGAGCAACCTAAACCTACGAACAAGCTTGAACAATCAAAGGGTACTGCTGGAGGTACCAAGCCAGAAGCCAAAACTAGTACTACGAAATCATCAACAGAGGCTGCAAAAATTGGAGCAAAACCGAGTGAATCTTCAAAATCCTCCATCAAAACTCAAGATGCACCCAAAATTGGCAGTAAATTATCTGACAAAGGTAAATCGACAGAGCCAGTGAAGCAAATCGGAAAATCTGACGTAAAATCTAGTGCCATTCACTCTGCTGCTAAACAGACAACGGAACCCCCCAAATCAAAGGAGTCCAGTAAACCCTTATCTGGCGTTCAGCAGTCTAAAATCTCTGAACAAGCCCTGAAAGGCTCTGCGCCAAGTAAAACTCCAGGAGATGCAACCAAAACGGCAACCAGTAACATCATAGATTCCAATAAAATGGCATCCATAACGGCAGCAAGCAAATCAGTCGACTCCAATAAATTAGCTTCTGGAATTCCATCTAAAATTCGGGAAGCTCCTAAGCAAAGTTCATCCGATATAAGCAAATCTACAGATCCTTTTAAGTCAAATTCATCGTCACCTGCTGCGACTAAGACGTCCGACCCGTTGAAGACCACACCGGCTCCAACCATAGGCTCCCTTAGTTCACCCCCGAAAGCTGTAATGAGTAGTATTAAAGATATTAAATACGGTGCTCCTAGCGAGTCTAGCAAAATTCCAGAGATGACAAAATCTAGCGTGGCAGAATCAAGTAAGATTCCAGAAATGACTAAGTCAATGATGGGTGTATCTGCAAGCACCCAAGATACTCCTAAGGGGATAAGTAATACTGGTGGTGGTAGCAGAATACCTGAACCCATCAAGTCAGCATCAATTGATTCAAGCAAAACACCCGAAATGATGAGATCTTTCATGGCAGAATCAAGTAGAATCCCAGAAATGACGAAGTCGATCCTTTCGGAGTCGGTCAAGAGCCCGGAAAATGTCAAGTCAAGCGGCGAAAGTAAGATTCCTGAAATGACAAAGTCCGTCATTGGAGGGAGTCGAATACCTGAAATGACCAAGTCGACTGTCGGTGAAAGCAAGATTCCTGATATGACGAAATCAATGATGGGTGAAAGTAGGGCCCCAACTGACATGACAAGATCAATTTTTAGTGAAACCAAAATTCCTGATACAATGCGATCAACAGTAGGAGAAAGCAGAATTAAAGAAATGCCTAAATCCACAGTGGGCGAGAGCAAGATTTCTGAAATGTCAAGATCTATCTATGTAGATTCTAGCAAAATCCCAGACATGACTAAATCTAGTATGAGTGAAAGCAAGATCCCCGAAATGTCAGGATCTATGTATGGCGGAACAAGCCGAATACCTCAAATGAAACCATCGGGATACACAGAGTCATCTAAACCGTCAGACTTGATAAATTCAAGTTTACCAGAGTCAAGCAAAATCCCGGAAATGACCAAATCAATGCTGGCAGAGTCGAATAAAATGCCGGAGCCCTCAAAATACAAGCCTACAATGGACCCTGTAAGTAAAAGTTCGGATATGAGTCGGTCAGTTTATTCAGAATCGAGTCCCAGTAGCAAAATTCCTGAGCCAATGAAGTCTACATTTGACTCTTCAAAAATTCCTGAACCCATGAAGCCAACATTTGACTTTTCAAGAGTCTCAGAGCCAGCGAAACCCTATGCAACTGAAGCCAGTAAATTCCCCGACTCACCAAGGCTATCAGGAGTAATGCCTCAAACGAAGATACCAGAGCCATTCAAATCGTCCACAACTGGTCCTGCTGCGCAACCACCTCCGGTCCCAGCAAGAATAACAGAACCTTCAAAATCTGGTTTACCTGGGCCGATGAGTAAAATCCCAGAGCCCATGAAAATTTCATCATCATCAGCATTACCCTCATCATCACCACTTCTGCCAAGTAGAATACCCAGTTATCCAGGAATGACAACAGCATCTCCCATTCCTGGAAGGACAGATACAAGTGTGATGGCAAGTTCCGTTTCCTCTGGTCTACATTCCAGCTCCACAGGATTTAGATTACCTCCTGCACCTACATCCGAACGACCCACTTCGGCCAAGGGGTCACTCCGAGTTTTAGAAGCACCTTCTTCACCGAGTTCTGTCACTGCTCCCGGAGATTCTTCAAGTTTGAAACGAAAAGATTTTGGATTTGTACCACCAGCTCCAGTGTCTATTCCGAAGAGGACTGTGGGTGGAGTGTCTCTAGTCTCAGAGACTCCACCACAAGCCAAAGGATCAGGGTATCGCGTTCTAGAGGCTCCAGATGATCCCAATGAGCCGTCTGTGTCCATCGTCTCACCCTCATCCAGTCGTTCGAGGGCTTCAGATGTTTTAGAAAAGGCTCGTCATAGATTTGATAAGTTCTGGGGGAAGGGAAAGGATGATGAAAAGTAAAACAGTAGAAAAACTAAAAATTACTTTAAATACAGGTTTAAAATCTTCCCAGGCCTGCACTACTTATCACCATTACCGGTCAATCATATTGGACTTCTCACAAGTCCAGTCTTTCTCCATGGGCTAACAAGTACTTTCTCCTGACGTTCGCTTTTGCAGCTCTGCCATACTAAAAAAACGATCGTGGTTATACTCTGCACTAATTAGTCGCTTACTATCACAGCCTAAGACTTCGTTGCCATTAAATCCTCTCCGTATTCAACATTACTATTGTTTCCTCCAACGCACTGAATGAAATAAACACTATTGCTGCTTATGGAGCTAATAATAATATTTCCGATTCCCACCGCCATTTTCCCTAAATAACTAATAGTAGTTGATATTAACTTGTAGTGAGTGCATTGTGATATTGATGGATATGAGGAGGACCTGCTGTATAACATGGAGTTTTCTCACATGAACTGATCTTGTTTTTTTTGTGGAAAATTCATAAATGTTCGCCATCGTCGTCGTCGTTAACGCCGCTGCTTGAAAGCATTATTGTAAACATTGTGGTTGTTGCAAATAAATTAGAAACTTCAGTTTTTCTTCGTCCCCGTATCATCTCTTCTTGAAAGGTTCTACTATACTTTGTGAACAATCAATTTAAGGATGGAAGGAGCACACACGTGTTGCATATGTGTATGAATTTATATGCTGCAAAACCTAATAGGTTTATGTAGTCTTATTACTATATAAGTCTGTGGGATTAATTACTAATAATGAATAAAAAAAGCTATTATTGTCGACAGGGGCATATTGTTTTAAAAGAAAAATTGTGACTCTCAGAAATGAACCAGTGCACACGAGTAGCCTTGGAACAGATGGATCTGCTGCCATTATTGTCACTCTTTGACTGAACGAGACTTTTTAATGTGGACAGAATATAAACTATAATAGCTGCTGTGTTGACGTTGTTTAGTCATAATAATAATAATGTTATAAACTATTAATTATTATTCATACTTGCTCTCAAGATTTTGCAAAATATATGAGAAAAGATAGATGAAAGGGAGAGGATAATAATGAGGCCGGATTGGGCCAAAGAATTGGAAACATTGCCTGCTTTTTCTTAACGTTGTCAAACTATATAATAGCTGTTATCATTGTAATATTTTAGAATTATCATAACATACAGAATTCAAATAATAATAATATGGACAAGAGCATTTTAGGTTATTCGAGCTATTATAAAATAAAATATTTAAGAAAATGCAAATAAGCGCCCTCTGCTTGGGTCTGCTTGCTTGTTCTGGATGATGATAATGATGTTAACCATAAGGAGTCCAGCACTACTGTAGTGTAAATACGAGCATATTATATAATAAGCAAGGCAATTATTATAAATTCTATTAACAGAGAACATGGTTGTGATAATAATGAAAGATGAAGAAAGAAGAAATGTAAAGAATCATTATAGGATATTATGACAGATTTTAATCATGCGCAAAATCTATTGCAATTTATCAACCAACAACAGAGATATGTTCTCATGTGTAGTTAAAAGGCTATAGTAACATAGGCTTTTGAACAAAAAAAAGTAATAACTGCTATTGCATTAGAACGCATTGCGAAATCCATGTTGAATCAAGTTGTAAGTAGCTTGCAACAACACACTGTTCACGTTAATGGAATGATATTATGGAACTGTAATAAAATGGCTACCTATGCTTCTTACGAACCATGTATTATTATTGCTATTATGCCGAACTACAGGAAACAGATTGCAGCAGCCGCATTTATTGCTATAGAACCAAAGATTGTGTATATATAAGAATTATACTATTGTCAATGATTATTATTAAGTACTGCTAATAATGATACTTCTGTGTAGTGTATTATGGAAAATAAGATGAAAAAAATGATGGTTGAAATACTGATGCAATTAAATTGTATATCATGATTATTTTATAGCAAGCAATATCTTACTTTCTTTAAGCTAATGATAATAATAACCATAAGGATGATAATAGATATACTCAGTTTATGGAGCTTCATAATGTTTATTATTAGATCCAAATGTGAGGGAATGATGTTTCAGTCCGTTAGCTATTCTCTACTGTAAATGATATGAAGATATAGGGATGAGGGATGATACAGTGCTGAAAAACTTTCCATCAAGTTTTCCATTTTTAGGTTTTAATATGATTTGTTTCCATAGTGAGGTGTATGGGAGCGTTTCTGACTCGTTATTATTCAATAAGGCTTCGTCAAGCTAGCCATCATCTATACTGACTGCAATTATTTAAAATCCAGTATGTAAAACCTCCTGTAAGACGTAAAATCCAGTCATCATATTCGTAAAATCGCCTGATACTTGAACTAATAATTATTATGCTAATAATCTTACGGAATGGTCAACAATAAAAACATTCACAGTATGCGCATCAATATATGAAGAAACATTCCAGCCCATTTTTTTCGTTGCGCATATGTGGTATCGACAGTGCAACCCATTGATGAGTGTCACATGATTTGGCCAGGACTTTCAAACAGCATGACGGGTGGAGAAAGTTTCTGGGGAAAGTATCCACGGTGAACAAATAGAAGTCGTGGGATCACTTATTTTATTTGTAGTTACTCCTCGTTTGACAATCTTTCCAACTAAAATCTGAACCAGCATCAAGACGAAAATTATTTAGACACGATTTATACACCCATTTAAGCACATTAACATTTTTTGTCCCTTTTGTTCTCTTTACTATGAAAAAACTTCCTGCGATTGCGAGTGGAACAGTTAATGATGAGGAACAAAAAGGGACTTGAAGATACATGACAATAATGACAACATAAGAAGTAAAGAGAACAATATTGTTGTAGGTTCAAAAAATCATCACAAATTCGTAAGTAACACGATAAAGAATATAAATAGATGCTCTTGTTCTACTAACGACTAAACACGGAATGACTTGAATATCATGACGATGATATATCATGAGCTCTGCATAGGGGCTTCTTATTCGCCGGCACCAAATGTAATTGGTTTTCCCTTTGGGTCATCGAACCGATCCATAGTCTTAACGTTCATGATCATTACCAAACCCCATGTGATGATGGCGATGAGAATAGCTGAAATAAAGATTCCAGACCAGATTCCAATCGAGAAGAATCCAACACATTCCCAGTTGTCTCCGAATTTTCCATCTGTGAGGTTGAAGGCTTGAATCTGAAACGAGCATTTTGCATCAAATTGGCATCATTATAGGATTTTCTCCAAAACAAAGCATTCCAGTCTGACACGCTACACATAATTTTTAAGTATATGTAACACCGATGCAGCTATTTAAGATTTATGAGACTCACCTGTACGCCAGAGAACTCAATCACAGGTGTAAAGTTTCCGGTATTAGCTTTAAAAGCAGGGTACAATTTTCCGAATCGTCCGCATGTAAATGACTGCCCTAGGGGAGCTTCCATCATGATATTCGATACCAACGGCTTACTCTGAAGGTTCAACTGATCTGGTACTTTATACACAACTGTAGCGTTAGTATTTGATAGACCCCAGTACCCGGTACCTCCAGCCGTTAACGTCATACTGATTCAACAAGATTCCACATTAACTTCAAATCTACATGATGAATATATCAATTGCCCCAAATACTCCTTACTTGATTTCCAATTTAGATATGAGATCCTTTGGCCCATCAATCGCTAGCTGAACTTCGATACTTCGTCTATCATCCGCCGTTTCATAGGTCCAGCGAACTTGTGTGTTGGTGTTGTCATAAACTTGACTGAAAAATAAAATCAAAATAATAGTTTCCCACACAACGTGCTTTCCTTAATTCATTTCTAAATATCACGTCACACCCTCTTAAATCCACTAACCTTTCCTGTTTCTCGATATCTGATGTCCTCAAGGTGACAGATACATCCCGGAAATAAAAAAGCAAATCGGTACTATTTTCCCCCACGAGGAAGGCCGAGCACATAGAGCTCATCAAAAATACCACGGCGATACTTTGCTTCCACATTTTGTCGACTCAAGCAGCACCAAGATGGAATACAAAATTAATGCCCCCAAATCAAATTTTTCTACGCTCTTATATAAAACCTAAATCCACTTCTCCCTCCAGTACCAGTTTCTCTACAGCTGCTTTCTGGTTACACCTGTCGGATAAGGGCTTTACCTTAAATTAACCTCAGGAATAGCAATATTCCTGTCGAACTCGCCCAAACTAGTGGGTATAATTAGCAAATGTTTATTAATTAGCCTTTACTAGCCTCTCCCACTTCATGATGTTGCTCACAATTTAAACTCCGTAATTCTAAAAGGGTGTAACTTCCCGCTATAACTTTACATATTGCACAATGGCAGCATATAGTTCCCCGCATCAGTCTGAAACTCATCAGCTACCCCAGCGCCATCTGCCCAAGCAAACAACTGTTCGCCACTTTTTACCGTAAAGCTGTTGTTACCAACGCCATTAACGATAGAATTTCTGTTAACAAAATAAATATGCATCCACAAATCACGGATAATTGAGCAGAACGTTCCAGTCACCTTTGTATCTTTGAGGAAATCATGAGATTAGCTACCTGTTCAAACTCCAACGTAGAAACTTGTTTAACTAGAATATCATGTTCCTAACAAAGATGTCCCATCCGTGGTGTCAGCCTTTTTGCAGCCTTTGGGATGCAAGTACGTAAAGTATGTGCATGAACATATGTGCAACCAACTGCTTATGCAGCTCATGATTCACTCTAATATCTTAAGTTGCCATCTTAAGTTACAAATTAAAAGAGAGCAGGAAACCTGTGGATTATTTTGTGTTAGAAGTTGCCATTTGAAATGGGGGATTGCGCTATTTGATGCTCACAAATACAATAATTGGTGGGTTCGACCATAGGACTTGGCGGATCATAAGGATGGATAGCGCCGAATGATAATGCCGTCAAAGTATTCAAAAGTATCTAAAGCGTCATTAAATAGCACACGCGAATGATTAGTTGGGAGAGTGCAATAGTTATGTGTAACTACAAATATAGTGACATAGCTTTGATGACAGAGTCGGAAAAGACCAGAACAACCATCATCATATTAGATAAGAATGCTGAAAGCATGACAAAGCTTTATTCAAAAGCCTAAAAAATGTCCATATAGCAAGGTGATGAGATAAGTAGTACAATATGACCTTCTCGATTCCATTATTACGTGCAAAACTTGCTGCTTAAGTGCTGGCGTTGTACTACTAAAAAAATCAAGTATGCGTACTCTGAATTTAT
>JAQFYD010000409.1:0-19667 GCA_034694225.1 Bourletiella hortensis | reverse complement strand
GAGCTAGGGTCTGAATATCTCAGGGGTCTCAACGTAGGTACTGTTCAGTAGAGATGGCAGTGGTGCTCACGCTCACCCCTACTCCCAGTCAGCCCACTTAATGAGACTTCCCGTCGCTCTTACGGACAAACGCCCCGTACCAGAGTCGTGGGGCGGTTGCAGTAACCACTTTACCAGACTGGACTGTCTTGTAATGAAATTAACTTTGTAGTAGTAACTATTTCAAAAAGTTTTCTCATCAACCAAATAAATCCTTTTGATGACCATACTGCTCCTTTAAACACTAAACATGGACTCAGATTGAAACGGAGCTTAGGATTACGATAAGAGGCAGTAATAAGCAAGTGAAAGGAATCATGAGAGCGGAGCGAAATGACAAAAAGATGGAAAGTAGGTAGACACAGCACTTACCACAAGCTTTCGAAGAGTCATCATCCGTCTTGACTTAAACGGATAAAGCAGAACGAGATACCTATCCACTGCGATAGCAACAAGCACAAGAACTGAAGCCGTATGGCAGAGGCTTTGGGTGAAATGATGCATTCTGCACATGAAATCTCCGTAGAACCAGCTGTCAAAATAAGAAACACATCCACAATCTCTCAGTAGCCCGGGATTCTTTGCGGACGTTCTTCGAAATGCGTTTTTATGACAAATAGATAAGTAGCTCTTTGAAAAGATATAATTATGTGGATCTGGTCCTGCCTTTCTTACCTTTCGTATAGATACGTCGTCAGACTCTGATGCACACAAAAGATGCCCACGCAAAGATTGGCAAATGCAAGATTTCCCAGCAGAAACTTGGTCATGTTGCGCATACCAGAGTGAAATGTGACAACCAGGACCACGGTCAAGTTCCCTGCAACAGATTGAATTTCACATGTATTTCTGTAAAGTAGCAAACCATGTTTGTTGATTAAGAATAATGGGAAGCCCGGGACCGGATTTCTTAGTTGAAAGTATAGTACCGACTTACCAATGCAACAAAAGATGAAGATAATGGTGTAAAGTACAATGAGAAGTACTCGAATGTGAGGGATATCAAATATATGCTGATCCTTATCAGCGGACAGGAGGCTGGACTTGTTAGTTGTCATCGCGTTGACCTTACTGTATTACCCAACTTCCGTTCGCCCCGGGTAAACGTGGGAGGTTTACATCCTGTAAGTGAAGCGACGAAAGGATCTAAAGTACTGGAGCAATGTGAGATCACTTTGGCAACCGGAACTCTGGAGCACTAGCTCCGCACAGCTTTTCGTCCGGCATACAAATCTGAACTGGGAGAGTGAATCTCACCGAGTGAAGCTTCTCGTCTGTCACAGACGGTCTGTGGAACGTCAGAAAAATGCACTTCCAATGCATAGCTGAGGACGGAGTGCACACTATCACTCTGTGCCAATTTCTCTTGGTCCCTCCTTTCTCCACAAACCTTTCCCCCTCAGAAACTCCCTGGGCCAAGCTAGATGAACCATTAATGCACGAATTTATACAATGCATAGGCAAAGCGACATTTGGACGAGAACTATTTCCAGCAAAGGATGAAAAATAAAAATAAATTCAGTGCTCCTGATGACGGTGACTGGAGATATTTGGTTTAATAGGCAACATCGTTATAAGCCAGCACAATTTTGCACTTTACCATCCTCCGAAATAAATCCAAAGCTTCTCGGGCAACCACGGACTTGTATCCATAAATCATAGAAAGCAACTGCAACTTAACCAATGCACCCTAATACGGAACAACTTCAGTCATATGAAGAAGGAGTTGGTTCACTTTCATTGGAAATGATGTCAAAAATAATCACAAAGCCCAGCCAAAAGGGCTACCGCCTGACCCCGGTTGATGTTGCCCATGAAATTTGGGCCCTAGTCTGAAGGCTACATACTTACACTGGCAGAAAACTCTTGTATTTTGTGAAATCATGACAGCTATCAGAAAATCTCAATGTTAAATATCACTCTGGGATCCGGAGTCTGGGTTTTTCTTATTTCAACTATGCAACAAGGTAGGAAGCATGATGTAATGGAACATACTTAGCTGTCGTCCAGTATTTCAGTTATGTCAGACTTCACATAGCAGTAAGAGTCACAGGCTTGTTCAAGTTAAGTTTCCAAGCCTGAAGACAACATGCTCCAATTAAACTCATTTCATCACTTTTTACTTTACGCATTACTTCGAGGGGAAAGGCTTGTTAGTAATGCTTTACGACGGTGAAGCGGTGAACAGTGAACATTAAGTTTATGCACGAGCTGAAATATTAAGTTATCAGCACAAAGGAACAAGGCGTAATAAAATAATTTATTCTTTAGCTTTCACAAAGCTTCAGGATACATGGCTGCACAAACAGAAGACAAAGGAACGATAAGCTTAGGAAACGAGTTGTGTAAACGTTGGTTCCTGAAATCACTGCCTGTTTACCCCTCATGCGATACTCTTGCGGAACAGGCCCAGTTTTAGCGTCCCAGCCAAGCAGAAATATAACAGGAATTTCTGTGGCAACTAGACGTATGAATGCGTGCATATGATATCGTTGCTTAATTATTGATGGTCAGGATTACAAATACATATAAATTACATTGAGGCTTTAGGTTCCCAACAGGTTGCCATTCCGCACATGCATGTCTGATTTATTCAGTAGCTGAAAGCGATGACGTCTCCCTGGCAGCAGCCCGACTTTCACAGCTGAACGGTGCACGAAATTTAGTTCCTTGAATACACGAGGCTCGTGGTGTACAAAATGGAGAAGAAAATTCTTTGTTGCAAATATGTGCCTATCACGTTGTAGATTTTACCATGCTAATGCATGCCTCCTTTCTAACGTGCTAATCAATAAGCACGAGGACGGAAACGTCATGCGGATAGAATTGTATGGTGATTGGGTTCATTGCAGGTGGGAATCCACACCTTTCATACGAATGTCAGTTTCACTCACATCACGTGCTGAATTTCATGGAAAAAACTTAAAGATATCACATATCACATACTTCTCCATCTGCAAGACAAATTGTAGTACGCTTCAGCTACCAACTCCCAGGCGAATCCCAAGAAAGGCAAAGTTACTCACACCAGGCAAAGCACTACGCACATGTGAGCTGATCGGGATGTGCAGGGCATCACCTTGAATACTCATTCCTTGCCACGCATACTGAGCTTTGATTTGTTCACCTTAAACGACTGTACAGCTATGGTTAACATGTAATTACGCAGCGACAAAAAGGGTCGCTAACAGCTGTTTCAAGTTTCATTTTGCATACGAATTTTATTGAAACATTTTATGCGATTTACTGATTAACTTTCTATAAAGAGTTGGAAGAAATTAGCGTAAAATGTGGTATGCAAAACTTCTTAGGATTTCCAAGCACATTCATCCCCCCACATCATCCACATTCTGTTCACAGTGTTCTAATTCGTTGCGATTCCAGGGCTTTTCGGCGTTGCTGGATGAATTTAAGTTCATTGTTCTCACCGGAATAATCTTCAGTAATTGCTGCCCTATGTGAGCTTGTAAAGCATTACGAGTAGCGCTGTAAAATAGAAGAAGCGGAAAGAATGCTTTGGGTTTCCAGAAATCCATTTGGTAGACATTCTTGTGAAAAAAAATGTGAAGAAGTTATAACCCTACAAATACTACCGATGTAATGTATTTCCGGGCATGTATGACGTACGCTTGGATTAAGTTTGCAAGCGTCAGATGTCTGAATAAAACTCACTTGCTAAACTAATTATTTGTTCAAGGTCGCTGTTGCCACAATCCTTATGGCGCAGAAAGCACGACTCGTAGAAAAAAGAAAGAGGGAGAAATGTAGCGAATATTTTAGTGGAAAGCATGGATTCGTCTGTGACAAATGCAAAAGAGTGAAATGCAATTCTCTTTTAGTTATCAATGTCATGGAGAAAAAAGGGAACATGTAGCAGCTCCAAACAGTTCAAGAAAAGGCAAGACAAGTTGAGCACTGAACAAAAATGTACTTGTGTTTGTGCTGAAGGCTGTGAAAGCTAAAGTTAATTGTGCTTCCTTCTTCATTATTTCCTCCAGATTTCTGCTTGATCAATGGCAAAATTCACAAGGCGGAGAAAGAAAATTCTCCGTGGTTTCGTTATCTACGATCTGAGTATCTGAGGTTGGTCGACGTTGATTGCATTTCCAGCGGACCGTGGAGCCACAGACCTGTAGCTTCATGTACAAGTCTAGAATAAGTTTCACGTAATTTAGAAGCAGTTACGTTTGAGCGATGCGATTCACTGTATTAATGTAATTTCTAACCGTTGGTTGCTTTGATCTAAAACAGGGACATTTTAGCAGCAAAAAATCTTTCTGTGATGGTACATATTTAATGAAATAGGATACAGATAACTCGTGTCAAGGACAGCAGTTTGAATATATGAAAGGAGCAAGAAGCTACTCCTCTGGAATCTGGACACAGCGAGAAACGTTCATAATTCAAACAAAGCTGGGATCGACTAGGAAGCGCCAGACATTCTTGGAAGTTGACACAAGCAGCTCATGATCGTCAGTAGGAACTTTTCTGTTAGAATGTGAACTACAAAGTGACATCCATGCCTAAAAATTTAATTTGAATCTGTGCCGTTTTGACAGCCGCAAGTCATACACAGTCCCCGCACCATTATTAAATCATGCAGTATTTCGATGATGAATCTGCCGGCTAAAAGCGAACAAAAGCCCTAGCTAGCTCCATAGTAAGTTTTAGCATTAGTTATTGACTTGGATCGAAGTAGCCTCCAGCATGATTTTATTCCAAGAAGAATCCAAGCACAAACTTGACTTTGAAATTTCAAACTGACTTCCGTAACTAAACACTTGGAATCAATATGATAGAAATCACGGCATTCTTCTTGCTTGTCCCGTACTCCCGCGTCGTCCCCTTCTTTTGAAAACCAAATCAAGAAAACTTTGGCGGAACTTCTTGCCCAGGAAGGCATACAAGATGGGACTGATCGCACAGTTTGTATACATGAGAAGAAACGTCAAGGGGGTCAGCAGATGATTCACATCACTGTCTGCATCATAGGACGGCAAATAATTCAGACAGAGTTTCCGCACATGGAAAGGAAGATTGAGCACAGCAAACGTCATGACAATCACTATAAGCACTCGGATAGCATAGATTCGTTGTTTCAGCTGAGTCCTTGTGGCATGGGATTGCAACCGGCGAAGAGCAGAGTGACCACCGGGTGAGCTTTTCAAAGGAGGAATCTCAAATTTCGAGGGTTTGTGAATCTTCGCAATCCCATGAATATGTCCGTGTTTCCATGGTGAATTGTTGGCATTGGGAATAGGATCGCTGCTGCTCCTGCTCATTTGTGACCCAGTAGGGCAGTTGGGCCAACTTGACCGCCTTTTAGAAACAATTCTAGATTCTCTCAATGCCTGACCTTCCTCGTTTTGTTGCACTTGCCCAATTGCTCCTTGGAATTCGATGTCCGCGGTGAAAGTTATGTCAGTATCATTTCTATCATCGGTCTTGGGTTTGCAAATGGACATCCTCCAGAGGAACTTTCCCTTTCCCTGCAAAAGCAAGACACGGAATTGTGATTCCACCCCGTTTGATGTCGTCGTGGGGTTAATTAGCGTTAACAAAATGGTTGCATAAATTTAATACCTTGGATTTCTGATTTTCAGTTTCAGTTGAGGAATATCTTCCTGACGTATATGTTGACGAGCTGAATGAAAAACTGCGGGGTTTTCTCCTGCCCAATACCCCACCTTTGCTGCTTTTCCTTCTCATCAGTCGAACAAATTTAATACGTGCACTTCCTCTTCCATCATAATGCACCGAATTTTCAGTACGTCCTGGTGGTTCTCGCTGCCCAGCTTCATCCAAACCTTGCTTTAACGCCACACTCCGATGAAGATGCTTGGCAATTCTTGCGTACAAAACTGAAATGATTGTGAGTGGGAAGACGTAAAGGAGAACAAAGTAAATTGTATCAGCTGTGGCCGAGTCATACAGCTTCTTCTTTGGGATGCATATAGTTTCCTTATGATGTTTTCTTATGGAAATTTTGATCGTGCCAAAATAATACAAACGAGGGGAGGCTATGGCTGCACTTGAGATCCACAGGATTGTGATTAGTGCCTGCAATTCAAACGACCAAGGTTAAGTACGTCCGCGGCTAGCAGTTGCTGGGCAACGCGTATCGGGGATGGAGGGCGACCTAGCACGCTCTTCTGGCCTTAGAAACTATATAATTTAGCTGTGCCACTCGATTAAAAAGTTCTACGATGCATTCCGTGTAACTCATCTATTTGTAACGAAATTAACCTTATGAGAATCAACCATTTAAGAAAGTTTTCTCATCAATTCAAGGACTTGCTTTTATGCGCAGACTGCTTACTGTAACACTAAGGATGGAATCAAATTGGAACGGAGCTTCGTATGAGGACAAGCGGAAGTTATAAGCAGGTCAAAGGAATCCTGAGAGCGGAGAGAAATGCAAAAAAGATGGAAAGTAGGTAGACACAGCACTTACCATAAGCCTTCGAAAAGTCATCATCTGCCTTGACTTGAACGGATGAAGTAGAACGAGATACCTCTCCACCGCGATAGCAACAAGCACAAGAATTGAAGCCGTATGACAGAGACTTTGGGTGAAATGATGCATTCTGCACATGAAATCTCCGTAGAACCAGCTGTCAAAATAAGAAACACATTCACAAGTTCTCAATAACCGAGGATTCGTTGTGGACGTTCGTAGAAATGCCTTGTTATGACAAGTGGATAAGTAGCTCCCTCAGAAGATTTAATTTTATGGATCTTGTCATGTGATTCTTACCTTTCGTATAAATACGTCGTCAAACTCTGGTACACACAAAAGATGCCCACGCAAAGATTGGCAAATGCAAGATTTCCCAGCAGAAACTTGGTCATGTTGCGCATACCAGAGTGAAATGTGACAACCAGGACCACGGTCAAGTTCCCTGCAACAGATTGAATTTCACATGTATTTCTGTAAAGTAGCAAACCATGTTTGTTGATTAAGAATAATGGGAAGCCCGGGACCGGATTTCTTAGTTGAAAGTATAGTACCGACTTACCAATGCAACAAAAGATGAAGATAATGGTGTAAAGTACAATGAGAAGTACTCTAATGTGAGGGATATCAAATATGTGCTGATCCTTATCAGCAGACAGAAGGCTGAAATTGTTTGTTGCCATCGCCTGGACCTTCCGGTATTACCCGACTTTTGTGAAGATTCAGCAAACGTGGGAGGTTTACATACTTGAAAGGAAGTGAGGAAAAGATCTAAAGTACTTGAGCACTGTGAGATCAATTTGGCAACCGGAACTCTGAAGCATTAGCTCTACACGACTTTCCCTCCTGGATACAAATGTGAACTGGAGGAGTGGATCTCACCGAGTGAAGCTTCCCATCCCAGGAACGACAGAAAAATGCACTTCCAATGTACAGCTGAGGACTGAATGCACAGTCGCTATCTGTCACACTTACTCTTGCTCCCTCCTTTCTCCACTTTCTCCACGAACTTCTCTCTCTCGGGAACTCCCATTATTCCCAAGTTAGAACGGTCTGTACAAATAAAAATAATGACAAGGCATACATGCATGAGGAAGAGTACACTTCTGTATTTGCTGGAAAAGGACGAAGAAAATAGTTGAGTACAACGCTGATTTCAATTTTCTTAAATTATGTACAATACAAAAAGGCACATGGGAGACGAAAACTTGGTGAAAAGACAGAAAGTTTTAATCATAGCCGAAGGACGGATCAACCCAAAAGAACTAACATGACTCATCCATCTGTACCCACCAAGATCCATTCTATGCTTTCTAATAAGTCTTTTCAAACACTCTGAAATTAATATGAACCTCATATAAAGGCGCCAGTTCCATAATGCCCGCAGGGACAACTTTATCTTACAACTTTTCACTTGAAGCAAATTACTGCAAATATGACAGTCGCTTGAGCTATTTATTTAATTCTTGAAGTGATTATGCCCTGAGAGAGTCTCCTCCATGTTTCAAGTTTTACGGGGAAAAGCATAATAACCACCAAAAAGGCTCACAGTCGAAAACGATTCAAAAGATCATTAGGGAAGCTCTCTGGGCTGCTCTAACCTTACGAACAGACGTAACAGGATTTCCTTTACGTTTTACCTTGTTCCGGAACTATAACCACTACTGACAAAATGCTTACACGTGTGCAATTTATTTCCGATTTGTACAAATAAACTCCATTTCTGCGCCCTAGGTTTCCCGGAGCTCCTCAATCCGGTTACATGAAGCGAAGCCAACGGCACTCTGTATGATTTATGAGGGATTGTAACAAGTCTGAAAGTTTTTCTTCCCATTCGTTTATATCACCTTACACAACACGAGCAATTTAATAACGACAGCATCGGCGAAAAAGCAAAAGTTTGATGGGTTGTTAGATAATATAGTAATAATCTCTACATTATTAAATTTCTAGCAAAAGCAAATGTGTGAAAGATAAGTACACTCTGAGGAGCTCAATGATGCCAGCCGCTACGGAGCTTCAGAAGAAATAATGATGTGGAATATAATACAAATGACTTACACATGTGGATTAATATTGAGCAGTGGCGAGAAATATATCAAAGCCTTAGTTTCGTAACACGTTTATTAGCATATATTTGTGAGAGTGGACCACTTCTGGGAGTGGTATCAATTAATTTTCATCCCCTCATCCCTAAATGCGTTCCATAATGCATTGATTAGAAAAGCTAAAGCAAAATCCGGAGAAGTGCTCCAATTCATGTTATTGCGCAAACAGGAGAATATTCATTCCTATAAACCATAAGCTGGTCCATCCATTTTTTCCGGCCAAATAATCCTGCAAGGGAATCGACGGCAGCAGTAGAGAACTCAATTATCACAATTGCAATCATATTGGCCATAGTACGCTTTTTCTCTTGATTCTCTAGAAAAACTATCACGTAACCTTCCTGCACGCTTGAACAAGGATATATGATCAAAGCTTCCCTACAGAAAATCATCCCTTCAGGCTGAAATCGGAGGCTTTGCTAAGGTGACTGCGTCCGCGGATTAGTGTCCTTCAACCACAGCCGGAACTTACGTAAGATACCATATAAAACTATGAACTAGAATTATCAAGAAAGTGTTCTACCCTCAACAGAAATGATGCCAAAAGTTCACAAGGTAAAGCGAAAAAGATTTTCGCTCCGGGCGAAGTTCCCAATCAAAATTGAATCTTCCGTCGCAACGCTACACAAAGAGAAACTTTATTTGTTCGACTTTTATCAACTTTTGACAGCTGCCAGGAAAAACTTCACCCTACTGTGTGCTCTGAATTTACATTGTAGCAACTACAACGCCAGATAGAAATAAACAGGATGAGAGAGAACACAACGCAGGTGGGCTATGGGTGCAAATTCGGCCCCTGCCCCTATTCATAAGATACCAAAAGAAAACGTACAGAGGCAAATAGTTTCATCCGGCTGCTTTGAGCTTTTGAGAATCCCGGGGCCAACAAAATCACAGTTTCATCCACGTGCAAATGGGATGCACAACTTTTTAGCCATGGGGGCAACGAAATGATGTTCTTTCACCTTCTGCAAAAATTGCCATTTTCCGCTCATTTGGAACCCAGCAAGGCGAAAGCACAGAAAATTTTCTAACTTGAGATAAGACCCCCGCAGTTCCATCAGATACACAAAGACTGTTGGATATGTCCAATGTCCAGCACAAACTTCCATAGGCGCAATATCCACCGGGGACACAGGGGACATGTCCCCTGCAGCCAAAACCCTACAGGGGACAACCAATGTATTTGTCCCCTGTGCGAATTCGAGAAACGTTCCCAAGTTTCCTACAAACTCATACTTTTGTCCCCAAAATGCACTAAAATTTCCAAAAAGCCTCAAGATCCGCAAAATTTTGCGCCTGCGGCTCAGTATTCTTTCCGTGATTTTAACCAACTTTCCCATCTGCTCTCGTTTTCAATGTTTCACCCCACAAAAAGACACGGCGTGTTACGCCATTGCCTGACTTTGCCCCCTGTACGATGACGGCAGGGATTGCACCTATAACTGCTGTGGCTACCCTCAGTCTACTGCGTAGCTAAGTAACGTTCTTGAAAATACTTGAACATTGCTGAACAAATTGGTTGCTTTAGGCCACGGAGAAATCTTAAATGACGGATCCGTTTAGTACCACAGGGACTGAGCGGTCCTGAAAGATCAAGTTACCTCAGTCTTGATAAGGGCTCCATATATAGAACTTGTCTGTGTAGAGAAAGAGGGGATTTTTTAGTAGCGGGAACGTCAATATATACGGAAATTTAAATGTGCCATAATGACTAAGCAAGAATGAGCGATCGTACATTGTGAAAAGGTTCCTTTAGCAGATACAAAAAGTTGTAAGTCTTGGTCTCACAAGGCTTCCTTCTAATCTCCCATAAATTTCAATATAACAATAACACGTTTATCAGACCTTGCAAAGAAATCACTTAACTTTGCGATACTTTCTGCTCCAACAAGTTAAAAGCTTTAACAATGCTGCACTGTAGTGTACTGAGAACGAAAACCAAAGCTTCTTCTTACTTGACACCGGAACCAGATTTATCCAAAGTCGTTTCCAGGCCTGATGCGACATGTTTCAAGTAAATTCAGCTCATGACTTTATACTTTACGCATTCCTCCGGGCGAACAGGCATCGTGATGATGTAGCAGTGGAGCTGTGATGTGCTAAGGTTTTCTGAATTTTTGGATAGCAAATAGACTGCATGTGACAGCAATAATGCTTTTTAATCGCATGTACGAACTGTTGAAACAGGGTTTCCAACAGGCTGTCACAATGAAGTACAGGCAAATCGTCCGCTGCTTGATTTCGTGAATTTAATTTGTTATGCTTCGTAGAATCCTTTTAGCGTAGCCATATTAAGGAATAAAGGAACTCCATGTCACTCTAAAACGACGGCGATGTGGTAGACAGATGCCCACCACATAACTAATTTTGAGTCAATTCCGGCTTAAACGTGTATGCTATAGCTGTGGTAGACAATATGGGCCCTTTATTAGCCTCAATCTACCAAATTTAATTTAATTTATTGCTCCTGTGTATTTGGGGTCGGCTCCCATAGCACAAAGTAAGATTGCATTGTCACAATGCCCTTATATTACACAATAGAGCCGCAGCTGCGGCGAACGTCATAAAAATTGTTAGAAAGGTAAGTTTACAGTAGTTTACAATAGTGTACAAGTGGCCCGTTTGACCAGATTGCCCATCACACCTTCACTTTGAACTGAACTGATCATCACAAGTAGAGTAGAAAAGATCTCATCCTAAGGGAAGAGGCAACAAATTTGTACATGTCCAGCAGAATGGCGCTACTAGCGGAACTCAATATGCGGAAGAGAAGGGAAAGCTACCAAAGGAAAGCACATAACACGGGCTCATTTGATTGCAGATTCCAGTCACCCATTCTACGACTTTGCATGCATTGTCAAGCTCAATATTAAATTACATGACGAACCCTTTTGTTTAAATTTATGAAGCTTTTCTGCTAAGTCCTGAACATCATTTAATGCAACCTACTCTCACAAATTCATGACTTTCGGGGAAACCGGATGCCGGAAAATTGTGATTATTGCACGCAGCAAGGGAATCTTGATGCGCGCTCAAGCTTGATATTATATCCCTTGGTTAAGGCTTATACAACTGTAGAGAGTTGTATAGCTTGCGTTGCCTTGCCCTTGGTCTAGATAACAAAACAAGGTAGAAATATTTGCAGTTGAGAAACGGTGTTATGAGCATGTGAAATAAAGTTCAGCTTTAGAAAACCGTAAGGGTAAATACAGTGAAAACTGGATGTAACGAATGCTCAAGGGACAACGAAAATTCATACGTTATAACGATTTATTCGTCATACGCTTTGCGCATAGCATTATTTTCACGTCTGGGGACCTAAAAGTGTGTTCGTTATATCTACCAAATTCGTTATTCGCATGTTCGTTATAGCGAGTTTCCACTGTAGCTGAAATATTGTGCACGTTACAAAAGCTGTGAGCACAACTACACAGCCATAACATTAGTATTAACTTTACCAACTTCCGCAAAGCTTCAGGATATAACAATACTAGGAAAACAGACGACTAAAGAGTTCATGAACACAGGAAACGAATAATTTATATGTTGATCCCTGGTAATTATTTGTCATGAAACTCCAAGGGAGTAAAAATTCAAAGAAATTACGAGGCCACATCAGTTTACCTTTGTTCAATCCTCGTAACATGGATCTGATAGAAGTCTCATAACTATTGCAACGCTTCTCCGTCTATGACCACAACGTGGACATGACTTGCCGAAACGATAAGCATTCAAAAGCAACAAAGCATTCCTACATGCGTGCTTCTTCTACAGAAGTTGAACCGTACTAGTAATAGGAATGATCTCGGCCCGGCGGAAAGTCTTGCAGCTCATCATCTCTTACTTGATCATTAATTCAAGCTATACATGAAAAGGTCATTTTCCATGAAGATTACCGTACGGTCCAAAACAAATTCCACTCCTCTGTCGAGGACTGTGATTTACCACAACAGGATTCCACTCCTTTCAAACTGTCGTGGCATGGCCCACCTCGAGCGTTTTTCAATGCCAAAATTCAATCGGATTGGATGCCGTCCCATACTTTTGGCTTGGAGACCCTGCCTGAATTATATATACCTTCGACACTGCTCATGCACAAAAAGTGATGTCTCGGGATGAAAGCCAGGTGGTGCCCAGACAAGCAGTAATTGTGCTAAATTAAAAAAATCTGCAAATACCACATAAAGGCCGAGATTCTCGAGGAACACTATTTTCTGTATCGTCCATTTCATTAACTACAGTTATAATAAACTTGCATCCGTCCGAAAAGTTAGAAGCTAGCTGAAATTACAATGAATTAAAATTCCCGAGAAATAAAATGTAAGACAGGAACCGGAACAACTCCTTGTTGTTTGAGAATATGAATGAAGGCGGCTCCACATGAAGTTATGTATAACCTTATATATGCTCGTAATCAAACGTTTTCTGACGCAAAATGACATGACACTGCGCAACGCCAACTGAAACAGAAACGCCGGAGGCAAAAAGAACAAAAGTTTTGTCAAGATGGCAGCACCTTCCGGTATGTGATCATTGATCATTAACATGTAAATGGAAATCAGTTAATTACGCGGAAACAGCTGAGTGGAATTTATTCGAAAGTTAACTACACTGAAACTTCGATATAACGGATCGTCAAGGGACCGGAAAATGTGGTACGTTATTGTGGAGGTACGTTATACCTGATGTATTTTACACTACCGACTCTACCGACGGGCCCAAAAATCTGTACGTTATGTCGGAGTGTACGTTATTCGAGTGTTCGTCTTATCGAAATTTGAGTGTAGCTGAAAATTCAGTAGTTAGCGCATGTTTTAAGACCTTGATGATGTAGTTGTGTAACTCCGTTCGGATGCTACAGCGTCCACCAAGTTGGCGAAGCTGTAACGGCTTCAAGAGTACTGGAGCGAACATGAAAAGTTGGAACGAATTATATACGAGAATCTCGTAAAAAGCTCACAACCGCATTTCCGCTGGAAATTCTGAATGTAACAGCAGTACAAGGAGTGAACACAGAAGAAGTAGAGGGGAGTGTTTATGTAGGAGCTGAGAGCTTACTCAGACATGTGCAACTTGATAATATCGTAGATTGGATCTGTGGACGAAGAAGCTAAAAAACTGCATGAATGAGAAACATGCATTATGTAACTGAGGGAACTGCGTTAGTGCATTAGTTTGGTTCATACCTTGGTCACTTACTAACTTGCTCCAAAGGCAAAAAGTTTCATTGTGCTCTTGGGTAGCAGCACATTGCTGACCTTTGTAGAGGGAACCGAGATTCCAAGTTGTGAGCCTATACTGCTCTGGTCCTACTTATATTCATCAAATAAGTTAATGCAACAAGCAATAATTCTTAACACTGACGCTGTGAATGAAAATAAAACTCGCACAAAAATCAGCATAAACAAACATGCTTAGTACAGATTTTACATTTTTTGTGTCATTCTGGCCAAGAGGCATACGGCATACGGTCAGAGGGTCAGAATAAATAAATCCAAGCCAAACCACAGAACTGGCGTAATAATAACTCGTCAGTATTACTTTATTTCTTTAAACTGAGCATGCAGTTCATTCTATTCCCGTGATACTTAAGACGTCTGTACCGAGACCGAGCACTGTATCCTCCTTCCACTGTCGGGGGAAACCAGTACGTGTTGTGACTTTACACAAGTGTGTGAAGAGGGCGGCTAGATGACGGACGATGAAACTCTTGCCCAGACGTTGAGTTTCAGACAGGTTTATGGACGCTTACATTGTCTTATTTTTTATAAGTAGCTGTGTGAATATCTCATGACATACCATTGAAACTGGAGGTTCCCAATACGTTGCACAGCGCAAGCAAATTTGATTTACGCATTAGCTGACAGCTACAGTGGAAATGGTATATAACAGCATGGGATACAGCGGTAGTTTTACATAGCGGTGTGTTTTCTACTGTCCTGGCAGATCCGATGTTATTTACGGGTCCTTAAATCCTGGATATAACGGTAATTTTTTGCGGTAATTTCATGTAACGGTGCAAATTTCCATGCCCAGGGCCCAAATCCAGGACTTTATAGCGGTTTTCGCGGAGTTTGTAAGTTTTTTGCTCAGGGAGACCGGGCAATTTGGTCGTGTACGGTGGCCAGCAAGGGCGTTTAAGTTGATGAATCACGTTTAGGTTTCAAATTCATCGAATTCTCCAGCTTCTAATAGCAACTGGAGGGGCCAGTAAGGTGGCAAAAATCAAATCAGCTCATCGAAAACAAAATGGGATTTAGCAGTGAATAGCGCTAAATGTGATACAACAGTGATTTTATATAACGGTTGAATTTGACCTGTCCCCGGAGAAACCGTTATATACCATTTCCACTGTATCACATTCTCCTAGCAGCAGCCTGATTGCTGCACTGCAGTGCACTGCACTGAAATGAAGTAAATTAAATATGGAGCCGCCTGCTTACCTTCTTGGGGTAACGAAGACCCAGAATGCTCAAATGCAGTTACAGTCGGAACTCGCTATAACGAACATGCGAATAACGAATAAACTCGATATAACGTATGCACTTTTGGGTCCCCACACGTGAAAATAACGCTATGTGCAATGCGTATAACGAATTACTCGTTATAACGTATGAATTTTTGGGGTCCCTTGAGTATTCGTTATATCGAGTTTCCATTGTATGTCAAACTCAAACTCCATGGGCCGCTTTCGAAAAATAAAAAATGTCTAAGGCACCTCGTGAACTTTCAAAATTTCAAAATTCATGTGCTTACAAAAGTGACTTCATTTTCATGCCATTACACCCTTTTAGCATCACAAAGCACAATTTTGCTCAAAATAAGCTCCTGAACTGGCTTTGTGAATTATTTTATTTGCCTTAAGTTATTACCAAGTCTGCAGTTTTCGCCTGGACGGAGCTGGAAGGACAAATCCGGGCTATTCTTAGGAGAATGAGAAAGACAGAATTTTCTTTGAAAGGTTGACATAATGGGATAAATTTCTGCAGAGAAAATGTTGCTCAAGAAAGTAGTTTTCCCTGTTGTGCTTACAGTCATTTCAGGAATGGGTGGAAGGTGCTAACCCGCTGCGCCTCGGATTTTCGTTTATCGGTGTAAAGCACAATGACAGTGAGAAGGGCTCTAATGCGAGGGATATCAAATATGTGTTGATCCTTATCAGCGGATCGGAGGCTGGAGTTATGAGTTTTCATCGTGAAGACCTTCCTGTATGAACCAGGTTCGTTTGCCCGTGGGAGGTATACATGTTGCAATTGAAGCGACGACAGGATCAAAAGTACTGGAGCACTGTGAGACCACTTTTCCAACTGGAACTCTGGAGCATTAACTCCGCACAGCATTTCGTTCGGAACGCAAACCTGAACTGGGAGATTGGGACTCAATGAGAGAAGCTTGTCATCTGTGGATGGTCAGAAAAATACACTCTCAATGTACAGATGTGGACCAAATGCACGCTCTCAATCTATGTCACTTTCTCTTGCTCCCTCCTTTATCCACAAGCTTTTCCCCTCAGGAGCTCCCTGGCCGAAACCAGATGACCTACTACCCACGAATTTTTACTATGCCAGGGCAACATTTGGACGAGAACTATTTCCAGCGAAGGATGAAAAATAAAAGTAAAATTCATTCCTTCAGCAATTTTTGTGAGTAAAGCCTGATTGAAAAAATTCTAAATAAGAGCAAAAGTCGGCAAAAAAACAAAAATCCTCACCCAAGGTTTCTGCGGGTGAAATAACAAGGCTCATTATGATCCATGCTCTACTTTCTACCTGTATTTCCTCTAGTATGCACCGGCCTTTAATAAACGCCAGGATACAATCCGTTCGAAATAATAAGCGCGGGGTCTTGAATAAACGCCGGGGTGATTATCAGATATACTGCAGCAGAATTAGAACGAACTTCTTACTAATTACTAACTACCTGCTTCTTAACAAACACTACTAAAAAATCCCTGTGGGATCCACAGGCTGGATTTTTGTTGTTGAAGCTATGCAGCAAGGTAGAAAGCATGATGTGACAGAACATATTAGTCTTTCGTCTTTCCGTCAGCATTTAAGTTATGCCAGCGTTCACATGTATAACGAGTTAACATTTGGCTTTTTTCCAAATAAGGCAAACGAGGCAAAAGGAAGGACAGAGGGGAAGACGTTTTAATCAAGCGGCTTTGATCCTTCGGGAGTCCTAGAGGAAACAAGATCAGAGCTTCTTCCTTGTAAAATGGGATGCAAAGCTTTTCCTTTCACCATTTACAAACATAGGTATTTTTCCGCTTGTCTGAAACCCAAAGAATTGAAAACTCACAACCAAATAGCAAATCTTGGATACTATCCCTCGGGACCGGAGCTAAGGCAAAGATATATATAATGACGTTAGTTTACAATTTTTTCACAAAGCAGCATCCGCGTGTAGCCTACTAAGTCCTGTAACGACAGAAAAATCTCAAACATACCACTAGCATCTCACACCTTGTATTATTTGTAGTACGTTTCACCGGTTCAATGCTAGCTTGCTGAGAATGAGGAATTTTTAGCAATGGCAACAGAAAGGTAGGGAAATCTCAATGTGCCCTAATTGCGAAGCAGCGATGAGCGATGAGCGATCTGGCATTGTGAACAAGTTGCTTTAGCAAATACAAAATGATGTGATTCCAGTCAGAAACTACGGAAAGTTGTTCATCTCATTGCACTCTGTTCAACTTTGAGTAGGGTTTACAATAGCACTGAGTACATGTAGGCCTCAAAAGGAAATAACTTGAATTTGTGGTACTCCCTCCCTCGTCCGATCCTATAAAAGCTTTGGCTATAACGCGAATGAAAGTCAAAGCTTCTTCTTGCTTTACACCGGAAGCCAGGATTGTTCAAGTGAAGTTTCCAAGCCTGAAGTCACATGGTGCAATTAAACTCATGTCATCACTTTTTAATTTACGCATTACTTCCAGGGGAAAGGCTTTATATCACAGTGAAGCGGTGGACAGTAAGTACTAAGGCTACACACGAGCTAAAATATTTAGCTACGAGCAAAAAGAAACAAGACGTCATAAAATTAATATTCATTAGCCTCCGCAAAGCTTCAGGATACAACCTGTTTCATACAACTTACCCACAAGGAATACAAAGTAATGATAAACCTTAAGAAGCAAGTTGTGTAAACGTTGTTCCCTGAATCGACTGTCTACCCCTGATGTGCTACTCTTCTGGACTGGAACACGCCCAGTATTTCACAGCTTGTTCATTCCCGAAGACTGGTTCTATTCAGAGTGTCCCAATTCCTTAATTTGCTTACGATTCCAGTGAAATTTCGGCGTTGCTGGATGAACTCGAGCCCATTGTTCTCCCCAGAGTAATCTTCAATTACTAATGCGCTGTGAGTTTGTAAGGATTACTTAGAAGCGCTGTAAAATAGAAGAAGCGGAAAAAATGCTTTGGGTCTTCATGTATTCATTTGGCAGAAATTTTTGTGAGCAAGAATGCGACGAAATTATATAATCCTGAAGATGCTTTTACTGACGCCACCAAGCATTACCGAAGAATTTTTACGAGACCAGTTAGATGTGTATTACAGTAGTATCTTTAGTAAGAGCTTTTCTGTAAGAACGTGAACTATAAGTTGACATGACGACCTAAAAATTCATTTGAAATTGTGGCGTTCTGCTGGCTACCGTCCTGAGACTCACAAGCCATTCGCAGTAACCAAACCATTACTAAAGCATGGAGTGTCTCAATGATGACGCTGTTGTCTAAAAGCGAACAAAAGCTCTAGGTAGTTCCACAGTAAGCTCTGGTAAAAGTTATGGACTTGGATCCAAATGGCCTCGAGCATAATTTAATTCAAAGTAACATTGCAACACAGACTTGATTTTGAAATTTCAAACTGACTTGCTTAACTAACCGCTTGAAATCACAAGAAATTACGGCATCCTTCTTGTCTTCCCCAAGTTCTCCCGTCGTCTATTCCATACGAAAATCTAGTCAAGAAGGGTATTCGTGCCTGTCGTTGCTCAGTTTCATCTAAACCTTACCTCAATGCCACACTCCGATAAAGAAGCTTGGCAATTCAACATGACACAACAAAACAACTAATAATGCTTACCACGGTGGACAGTGTTCCAAATGCCACCTGGCATTGAGTAATTTCCTATTGCGGCTAGGCAAATAGGCTGAACTTCCTTTCAGGACACAGAAACACTCACTTCTACCCATAGGTTTCCCTGTTTACTTGTAATCCTGACTGTGAACAATTTAAAAAATGTGAAAGCATGCCTCAATGTGAAAAACTTGTCAAGTTCAGCTGTTAAATATCAATAATGTCCGTTATCAATGCACAGAAACCGGCCTATCTGAATCAATACGTTCAGAACCTTGTACAAGTACAATAATTAATGACCCGTATCTCGTCGTAGACAAAGACCGCCTGACAACAAAATTATGAGGAAAGCAAACACTCGCACACAATGTAACAATGAACGTGGGACAAAACTCATGATTTATATTCAAATTATCACGTCATTCAGACAGATCATAAAGATCATGCCTGTTCGAACCGGATCTCTCAAGCGGATGCACATTAGACGAAACCCGTACAAGCTGCTGTATTAGCTGTATAAATGCGGCTGAAAATCCTTCCAGTGACACACTTCTTCCGTAGCACAACCACAGGACCATATGTACTAAGCTCCAATCTGTCTCAGCTTTACCTGGCTGTACTCTGTAAGTTACTGAACCAAGCTCCGATTATTATGAAAAAGCTCTGTAATAATCGATTTTATCTTGCAGAAAAATGAAGCCTGTTGTGATCACTGCCGCATTGGTCCTTACCTTCGTCGTAATGACGCACGCCCAGTACGATCCTAACACCCAACATTGGAAGGGTTATTGTAGATCCGGCAATTGTTGCGATTGTCAATGTTGTGGACAAAATGGCGGCCATTGCCACTGTCCCCTGAGCAACAAGATAAATTACAACTGCAAGGAAACGGGTGGTAAATACAATCATTACACTTGTTTTCCATTCAATGGCCAGCAGAGCAATTGTTTCCGTCAAAGCAATGGCTTGCAAACGAC
>JAQFYD010000408.1:0-19671 GCA_034694225.1 Bourletiella hortensis | reverse complement strand
CTGGTCCCACAAGTATCTATGTCCGGGAATATTCATCATTTTCGTAGTCAGTAAAATGAATGGAGCAAATGGGGTAAAAGGCGTTAACGGGATCAACGAGGCAAACAGTGCATCTTCAGATAAAGAACCAGCATATGTTGGATTTGATGCTGTTTTTGATTACATCGGCGGATCCGGTCGTTACCAGTGGCTACTTCTCCTTGTTACTAACATTCAGGTCCGCTTTATCTAATCGTGCAAAAGCTGTTGTTCTTGAGCGCAACACACATGAACTTATACCTTACAGTTCTACGTGTCAGTACCGCACCATCTTGGATTCGTATTTTTGGGAGCCATCCCAGAGAATTGGTGCCATGTGAGCGAGCTGAGCAAATTAAACTGGAAGCAAGAGGAGATCAAGAACATCTCAATACAATTTACAGATGGCCATTATGACAAATGTCTCGTGTACGATCTCAACTACACCGAGCTAGCAGAAAGTTATGGAAGTTTTGAAGACGTCTACGACAGTCTCAAGGCTGGAGAACTACAAAGTAGGAAATGCGACGGATGGAATTACTATGGCTCTGTTTATCAGTCCACGATTGTAACGGAGGTACGCTTATTTTGGGGTAGCAAGTGATCAGCACAATGGCATTTGAATTGAATACCTTTTCAGTTCAATTTAGTCTGTGACACGACCATCATTACGTCGCATTTATTCAGGTAAGAGGGAGACATTGAGATTGCGAATGTCCATTTTCGACCCGGCTGCCATTTTTCATGTTAGGAGGAGTACAGAATGCGACTTTTCAGGCCGTATACATAGTCGGGTTCATGGTTGGAACCCTGGCGGGACCACTTTCGGATAAGTAATGTATTAGTAGCGACAGATCTTGTAAACTTGCACTACTTTGGTTGCATCTTCTCGTACTTTTACAATAACTGGGATCTTTGAATCATTTTAGGGCTTTAGGACGCCGCAAAGTAATCTTAGCGTCTATTGCTTTGATAGTTATAAGCGGTTATGCAGCCTCGTTTGCCAAGTCCTTCATCACATTCAGTGTCTTCAGGTTTCTTTTAGGACTTGGTGCAAGTGCGTGCAACAGTAACTGCTTTGCCTTATGTGAGTAACGACTGAGTGATACTGTTCTATTCTAATTTTGCTGCAAAAAAATAGTATCCTTGTGTTTGTTTTTATATGTTGAAAGTACTTGAGTATGCGGATAAAAAGTACAGGTCCTCCTTTGGCGTTCTCCACCAACTGCCTTTTGCTCTGGGATACATGACCATGCCGGCAAGTAACTTGCAAATAATAATTGCACTACCACGGCGGAAATATTTACGTTTGCGACACTTTTTCTTATAGGGTTTTGCCTATACTACTTCCGTACGTGGGACCAACTACAGTTTGCGTTTTCAACTTTTACGATTGTGCTCCTGTCGTACTTCTGGTTACGTTTATGTTTTCTGAATCTTTGTGAAAAGCAATTAAAGCGACCCTTCATGACAATTTGAATTTAAATTCAAAGGCTTCTACCCGAATCAGCCCGATGGCTGGCTTCTAGAGGCCAAGATGACGAGGCTGTAGGATATTTACAGAAAGTAGACAAATGGAACAGGCGTGAACTGCCTTCAAGAGAAATTTTAACTCCGATTCTGATTACATGCCGTGAGATGAAAGAGAAGGTTCATAACGAAGAAAATGAATTAGGGTTGAATTTTTGGAAAAATCTCAGTTCGATTGTTGAAAATTACGTAAATCTTGTGAGGACGCCGGAGCTTAGGTTCAGGTCTATATGCATATGGACTCTGTACGCGTGTGTGTCATTTTCGTATAACGGGGCAGTACTTGATTCTACAAGTTTGACGTCGGATCCATTTTTAATTGTTTTCCTTGGGTATGGATGGCAACGAAAGCGTCACGTCTGATTAAAAATTGTGAAGATCACCAATTTTAAATGGACAGTTCTAACTTTTCAGGGGTGCCATGGAGATTCCAGCGTACATCTTGACTCAACCAATGGTTGCCCTTTGTGGAAGACGACTTGTACTTCTAATATGTGTTACATGCACTGCCGCATGTAATTTTGCTTTGGCTGTCATTCCTGGTGGTGAGTTTTTGAAATACATAAATGTCAAATGTAGCACATAATGTAGCAGATTTGAATAATTTTATGTACTTTGGTAGACCACTTATTGCTTCAGATGAGTCTATCCCTCCTGAAAAAACTCTTCATTTCATCGGCATACGGAGTAGTTTACTTAAAAGTTACTCGGTGCTGAGCTTTACCCTACAACTGTGCGAATGACAGGAATGGGAGCTGCAACACTGATGGGTTTTGTTGGTTCTATAATCGCTCCTTATGCTATAACTCTTTTAGTATGTTACCAAAGCAACCCGTACTGGACTGCATTATTGAACCTGAAAGATTGAATGAAAAATTTTCCCTTAGAAACACGTACATCCGAAACTACCTGTTGGCATCTTTGGCTGTGCAAGCCTCTGTGCCACTGCAGCTTCTTGGCTGCTCCCGGAAACAAAGGACTCGGAGATGGCTGATGTTGTGAATGATGTGGAAGAACACAGAAAAAACATGAAATCAACAATTACAACTATAAACACAGTGGAAGAAACTAGGCTGTAGTTGAATTGTGGGAAATTAAGATCTGAGTCTGGACCGGGGACCGGACTATATATCTTTACTGTTTTATGTACTCCATGAACCTAAACGGACTAGAATCCATCCATTGTGTTCTTACTGTTATTCCTTCATGATGACCATGTTTATATAATGTGCCGGTCCTTTCAAGCATCCTCACATTTATTTTTTCCTACACTCCTTGCGCACAGGACGACAATAACATACAAAATTTTTTTGAACAAGGCTCTCATACCCCTGAATCTCTATGGTCAATTTTTTCCGGCCATTCATGCACAACATTTCATTCAAGCTGTTATGTACTTACATGCTCTCAGTGCTCAGCTCTATTTGCCTATCTCTTGCACTACAACATTTTTAAAGCCGAGTGACCTTGACTGAGTTGAGAGTTATAGACGTTCGGTGTACGTCGGAGAATGCATTTAACACAAGCATTAAAAATATCACACGTTGCATTTTCAGAACGGAAACGTTATTCTGTCGTTGTGTGAGTTTCTAATATGTTTATCTATTGCTTTGCTGTCTCAAGCTACTCGCTCGTCTTCCATACGATACGAGTACGGGCAATTCATGATACAGTTTACAAATAATACACTCGATCTACACTCCTTGCGTCTTCTCCTCACACTGTCATTCTGTTAGCCATTGAATGCACATTGCACATGTTAGTTGCTTGGGCCTCAATACTCAATGGGATAGCAACAGCAACTGTCTTGAGTGAATATCACAATCTTTCTGTACTATATGTACACAAGACACGGTTATCACTTCCCATGTTGTTGCTCTGTGGAAGGTCCGGCTCCGTCTGTCGATTTAAGTTGAGTTCTTTGTTTCAGTCTGTGTCGTCGTACCGGCGTAGCAAGAAACAGCATACGAAGCCTGCGAGTGTGAGTTGACAACGGTTTAGGCTAGACTAACTGAAGGTGACTGGGTACCTAATGTGCTGGAATATTTGACATTTGGCGAATTCTAAGTACCCTTAGTATGTGACCCTGTCAGCGTGCACAATTATAATTTGTTTTTTACAAGTTGTATTGTATTCTCGTAGTCGTAGTGGCGAGGCGAAACTGAATTATTGAGACTGCAAAAGTAGTGTAAGAGTTAATACGCAACCGTGTCTGGGAAAGACTTTGATCGGGTTTCTCGGGTAAGTAGGCATTAGGTTGGAGGATTTGAGTTTGTCTGGCGTGAATGATGCCTGTTAATTGCATGTTTGATGTTTCTTATGCTCAAGATCATTGTCATTTATGTTTTGAGCAGGAAATGGCGGATATAAACGGCAGACGACCTGACCGAGGGCGCGGAAATGGTCGGGGAAACGGTCGTGGGAATGGAAAGTTTCCGTTTATGAGTCCTGGTAAAAAGGCTTTGGTTTTGATTGACTTTAACGAAAATATGTTATTATATTTGCTGTTCATGATTTGTCCGGAAGACATTTGAAAGGTACAAGTTTGCATGTTATTATGTCTGGATCTGTGTGTATTCTCAGGTGCTGGTAGACCAGGACACACGAATGGCTTTGCAAGGAGAGGCAGTAATAGGGGCAATGTGATGAAGAGTCGTGATGGGTGAGTTTGCTGTACTTATTATTATCGTACACATCTTCGTATTGTATTAATGAGGACATGCATGCATTTACTGAAAGTGCTGATATGAAGCGATTATTCCTGGAAGTGGTGAAGGTCATATGTCATGTATGCATTACACGTTGAATTCCAAAATTCTAGAATGAGTACGAAGCGTGAGATCCACGCCTTCGGTATCAAAAAGATGTTGGAATTCTTGGAGAAGCCCAATGATGATGTGTTAACCGCAATCGACCGTAGCGTTCAAAGCTTCAAAGAAAATTTGTCACAAGCAGACGTCCAGAAGGACTTTGATATGATGACTGTCTTAGTACAGGTCATAGGAGAAAAACTTTGCGGTGATACGGCGCTCCCTGAAATTCAAAATGGAATAGTAGCTCGCATTTGCGAAGATAGTTTCTTAGCGAAACTGGAACCGTTTGCATTCAAATTCACGTATAGCACTAGCGGAATAGGGTAAGTGTGATAAAAAAGTACACTTACAACCTGTTGCTGTGCCATTCAAGTATGCTGCGTGCTGGAAATAATAATTTTGATTCTGATTTTTAGGGCGAATGGTCTAGTCGATCGAGCTCCTATGAGGAATTTGCGAGCTGTGTGCAATTTATATGCCTTCATGTTTTCACGGATGCAAGCCTTAGCTACGGAAAAGTTACTTCCACAGCTGGAGGCATTATCAAGTGTGACTGAGCTTCTGAGGTCAAGAAAGCAAATCCCAGAGAGCGAGTTGACTGAACTAGAGCAGCGGGTTCAGAAGCTGAAGGCTGATGTAATGGAGCTTCAAGAGGCTCGGAAAATTGTAGAGGAAACGAAGACCAGAAAACATTTTAAAACTCAGTTGACTGATGCTGAGAAGGAAAGGTTATATCATGTGAAGCCTGCTGACAACTACATTGAAGCCAGCATTGTGCCAGCAGCTAGTGAAATTCGAACGGACGAGGAACCATTTTTAAGGCCTAACTTGATCGATGGAAGGTACCCTTCTGCATTGACATATTTGGATGTCCAGTTCCGGCTACTACGCGAGGATTTTATTGCTCCTCTTCGAGAAGCTGTAAAGGAGTATCTGAATCATGAGTAAGCATTGATGAATTTAATGGAAGCTACATACTGCTAAGATGGATATTTTACGTAAACGAAGAATTATTATTTTATTTTAGAGCGGAATACAGATCTAGGAAGAAGCGGCTGCCACCCGGCACAATCCGTTTTTATCATGATGTGAGACTGAAGGACGTACAGTGTGGTCTGGAAAAAACTGTATTTTCCATGCAGTTCTCAACCGGGAATGTGAAGCATGTGAACTGGGGGAAAAGCAAGAGGCTATTGAATGGCTCACTTGTTCTGCTAACGCCCAATAACTTCAGTAGTATTTACTTTGCTACAGTGGCCTTAAGGGATGAGAAAAAACTGAGCCAAGGGATTGTTGGTATCATCTGGGAAGGAGATCGGCCTTCGTCGTATGCGAATGTAAAATTCCTAATGGTAGAATGCGAAGTTTACTTCGAATCGTACAGGTAAATGCATTGCGTATGCAACCAAGTTTATTGTGCAAGATCTATAGCCCCTGAATGAAGCTATAGGCTTATGGAAGGTACTTGAGGTCACTGTTTTGTTTGCAGGCACACATTGAAAGCTCTCCAGTTTATGGGTAGACCAGGCCCCCCGAGCTATGACGTTGCGCTCCTGCAGACGTTCCGGATGGCAAAGTACATAGTGGATGTTTCCACGGAACCAATTCCACCCCCAAAATATTTAACGACCACTGAACATGCGGTTGATTTCACATTGCTTCTGAAGGCGAATGAGGAAGAAATCAAACGTCAGCGCTATTCTTTGGTGGCCACCGATGAGAACATGGAGGATTGTGATTCTGATGACATGGTGTGTCCTATAGATCTAAGTAAGCTGGAATCTCGCAGAGTAAACGCTTTAAATGTGACCCAGTGGCCAAGTGCCTCTGAGCTAGGAATGGATGTGCCGCAGTACGAGGCCTTCATATCTGCCATAACTCAAGAACTTAGTGTTATTCAAGGCCCTCCAGGAACGGGGAAGACTTACATTGGGCTCCAAGTAATGAAACTGTTGTTGTCAAACAGAAAAATTCTTTGGAAGCGGACTGGGTTGTCGTTTCTCGACTACGAAGATATGGAGGATCTTTATTATAAGCGTTTGATGGAAATGAGTGAACTTGAGAGCAGTCTGAGAGCTCTCTCTTTGAGTAAAGATCGCTCAGTAGCACTAGACGCGCGTGACCAGCTCAAGAGTCTGCTCGTTAGGAAGGAGCGCCAAGCGGCTCTGTTGGATCGGGATCCCATTTTGATTGTGTGCTACACGAATCACGCTTTGGACCAATTTCTTGAAGGGATTTTGAACATCATGAAGGCAATAGGCATCCCTCCGGCTACTAATTTGGTTCGTGTGGGCGGACGGTCCAAGGTCGAACAAATCGAAAAGTATGCTATCCACCACAGACGTGATCATTACCATAAGTATCATTTGTTCGACCAGGATTACGCCTCTGCAAGACATAGAGCGCGTGCTGAACTCCAGGAGATCCAGTGCTGTCGAGCTGACCTTAAAAGCCTGTACAAGGATTTGTGTAATTGTACAGGTGTTGTAAACTTCTACGAATTGTTGAAGTTTGACTACAACTATACTGATATTGACTTGTCTTTGAACCCTCTTTGTACGGCGGTGGTGATGAGGAAAGAGCTTATAATTTCTGAAATCCAGAAATCGTTACCTGAGGAACTGTGGAAAATATTCTACCCCTCAAAGTGGAAACTACTCAGTTGGCTTGGTCTCAATAACAACTTCTTCAGGGACAATGACTTTGATCCACAGGGCCAGTTGAGAAAGCTGTTTCGCATTAGCCGCGACCGCCTGTCGCCCGCAGATGTGGCAATGGAAAATGGAGAAAAACATGAGGAAGACGACGAAG
Source organism: Bourletiella hortensis (assembly GCA_034694225.1). Taxonomy (NCBI): domain Eukaryota; kingdom Metazoa; phylum Arthropoda; class Collembola; order Symphypleona; family Bourletiellidae; genus Bourletiella; species Bourletiella hortensis. The sequence continues at coordinate 12,499 of JAQFYD010000408.1, read as the reverse complement.
ATGATGATGGCGAACTCAAAGCTTTGTTGGAAGCACATCGCCTTGACGAAGAAATTCAGATGGATAATACGGCCAGCTCAAGGAGAGCAGCTAGAATGACATATCATTCGCTAGCAGCCGATGATTTCTTTGACAAGCGTCGAGAACTTGGACAGCAGTATGATGAAGCTATGAAGAAGAACGATGTGAAGAAGTTGAATGAAATCAACCGATTAGCGTGGCTCCTTGAATTAGAAGAGCAAAGCTGTGCAAACAAGAATGCATTTTTGAAGGAACTTTTTGACGCTTACCATGAGAGCCGTGTGGATCTTCCTGAAGTAACGCCCGAACTACTCGCGCGAGGTCATGAGAGAGAAATGCCTCTGAAGCCAACGCTAAATGAGAAGTGGGCCATTTACTTCCACGTTATAGAACTGTTGAAAAACTATTTGATGCAGAATATCGTTCGTGTGGAAGACGCCATAATTAAGGCACAGGAAAAGTTTGCGGAAGTGAACAACAAAGGAGATGGTATTATCTTGAAGAAGGCGATGGTTGTCGGTCTGACTACAACAGGAGCTGCGAAGTATAATACCTTGCTGCGGATGATGAAATCCCGAATAGGTTGGTGGCTGAAGTTCTTGTTTGTAATAATTATTTATGACGTTCATGAAAATCTTTTATCCTTGTCCTTGTAATTCCTTGTAATGGTAACTGGTATGGCAACTGTTTGCAGTTATCGTGGAAGAAGCTGCGGAAGTGCTGGAGTCGCACATCGTGACATCTTTGACGGAACACTGCGAGCATTTGATACTGATAGGTAAATTATTATTTCCTTTGGCTTATCTGTCATGGCTGCTCAAGAAAGAAAGCATCATTAATTTTTTACAGGTGATCACAAGCAGCTACGTCCCCCAACAACAGTGTACAAACTAGCCAAGGACTACAATCTGGACATCTCACTGTTTGAGCGACTCATCCGAAACAACATTACGTTTCATCACTTACGGGTGACCATTGCATTGCAAAGCTAATGGATAAAATATGGAGTTGTGGGCATGTTAATGCTGAGATTAACGCACTTCTTGGTTATGATGTTTTACTTAGGCTCAGCACCGCATGCGGCCTGACATTTGTAGACTACTGGTGCCTACAATCTACCAGGACCTTGTAAACCATGAGAGTGTACTCAACTATCCGAATGTGAGAGGAATGGCAAAGAATTTATTCTTCATTAACCACAGTCAACCTGAAAAGGCGGTACGGTTTTTATAACATCTAAGCCAAAGTTAGTATTAAAAAAAATTTACTGAATTCATGACTTGTACTTGTAGGAAACTGATTCCATGTCTAAGTCCAATGAGTATGAAGCTTTGTATGCGGCAAAATTGACTCGTTATTTACTTCTGCAAGGTTATAAACCCACAGAAATCACCGTATTGGCTACTTACATTGGACAGATGTTTCTTATTCAAAAGGTGTGTAAAAATAATATTCTTCTGATTGCTTATTATTGAACGCCATGTGATGTTAATTTTCTTGTGTAGTTTATGAGACTGGAAGGAGAGATTTGCAAAGGAGTGAGAATCACCGTTGTGGACAATTTCCAAGGAGAGGAAAATGAAATTATAATTCTATCCCTTGTTCGTAGCAATGATGAAAACAAAATTGGATTCCTCAAAACTGAGAACCGAATTTGCGTTGCACTTTCACGAGCCAAGTAATTAATTAAGCATTTGTTTTCTCTGATGTTTCGGTCGTATTCAATGTGAACAATAATTTTACGAATGATCATGACAGGCAAGGTATGTATGTCCTTGGCAACATGGACTGTCTTCTGGGCTCCAAGTCAAAAACATGGGAGTCGATAGCAGAGAAGCTCGAATCTCATCAAAGTATTGGGAGGCAGCTGAACCTTCGATGTCAAATCCATGGCGATCTCATTCCTATTGACAAACCAGAAGATTTCGGAGAAAAGTCCCCTAATGGAGGATGCCTTAAGCCTTGCACGGGTGTGTTGCCAAACTGCGAACATGAGTGCCAAAAAATTTGTCACGTCGTCGACCGGGAGCATGTGGAATACAAATGCAGATTTAACTGCAAAAGATTGTGTGCTGATCCTGCCAAGCATCCATGCCCGCATCCTTGTTGGAAGTTCCCTTGTCCTTCATGTGAAGTCTTGATGCTGAGATCGTTGCCATGCGGTCATGAAGTATCCTTACCCTGCGGAAGGGATGTTGCTACTTATCAGTGCGTAGAACCAGTTGACAAGCCTCTGCCCTGTGGTCACACAGCAAGATTATTATGCTACGTTCGTGTCGAAGACTACACTTGTAACGAGCGCGTAGAGAAAGAATTGGACTGTGGACATAAGAAGATCCTTCCATGTCATCAACCCGCAAGTGATTACACTTGTGTGGAAATCGTTGAAAAAGAGCTTCCTTGCCATCATCGTCACTGCATGGAGTGTACTGCTGACCCAGCTAAGGTAATTTGTGAGGCAAGTTGTGAAAAGGAGCTCCCTTGTGGCCACACGCAACCAACGCACTGTAATATACATCCAGCTGATGTAAAGTGCAAGATGCGTCTGCAGAAGACCAAGGCAGACTGTAATCATAATGTAAGGCGAATTCTGTTCACATTCCGCAACTTAAGTGAAAAACTTGATGTGATTTTAAATGTCCGTTTTTATTTAGGTTGAAATTGAGTGTTGGCAGGAGAATTTTTTCGACAGCTGGAAGTGTCTGGCTATGTGCGACACACGGCTGGAATGTGGTCATCAGTGCGTGCGAAAATGTCATGTAGGGGACGATCCTGATCATGAGTCGTACAGATGCCGCAAACCATGTGCGAAACAATGTAGAGAAGGTCACCCATGCAAGAAAAATCATCCGTGTTTTGAAGAATGCCCTCCATGTCCTGAACGGATTGATCGAGAACTTCCTTGTGGTCATCGACTTAATTTGCGTTGTTCCACGGATTTCAAGTCCATCCAATGTCAGAAACCATGTGAACGGACTGTTGACTGTGTGGAAAATCATCCTTGTCAGAAGAAATGTTTCGAGCCATGTTCTCCCTGTATTGTAAGTTAGCAGCGCTGATTTAATGATTCCGTTCAATTCAGTTTGAATTAATTGCAGCTGAAAAGTTATTTGGGTTTGACGTTTTTAAAGGTTGAAATGGAGAAGAAGTCAGTTGATTGCGAACATGTCATTAGAGTTAAATGTCACGAAGAGGCCAGGAAAATAATGTGTAATGAGTTGGTCCTCTCCAAGCAAAAATCTCCGTGCGGTCATTTGGTTGAAGTTCCATGCCGTATTCGTGACACTTGCACACTGGATGATTTACTCAAGTCCTGTCATCATCCTTGTGGGAACATAGTGACAACTGATGAGGGTGGATGTGGACATCCATGCCAAGGAGATTGCGCGTCTTGCTTTCAGGGGAGACTTCATGTGAAATGTAAAGCTGAATGCGGCCGTGTCCTTGCCTGTGGCCATGTGTAAGTTCAAAATATTGTATATTTGACGATATGTCGTAAAATTTTACATTATTAGTGACACTACGGTCATTTTTACATAGATGCAAGTATCCCTGCTCGAGCTTGTGTCCACCCTGCGAAGAGAAATGCATTCTTCGCTGTAAGCACTCGTCGTGCAAGAAGCGGTGTGGTGTACCATGCAGCGATTGTAAAGTAAGACACTACTGGTTTATTATTCATTGTGGCTGTGATTTATTTGAAATATTTATGAATATATTTGCTATAGGAGCGTTGCAAGTGGACTTGTGAGCACAAGCGATGCAATAGATTGTGCAGCGAAATTTGCAACCGTGATGCGTGTGATGAGCCATGCGCCAAGAAACTGAAGAAGTGTGGCCACGATTGCATTGGGTCATGCGGGGAGCCTTGTCCCGACCTGTGTCGTATCTGCGACCAAGAACTTGTGGAAGAAGTTTGGTTTGGTTTTGAGGATGAGGAGGGGGCCAGGTGCTAATTTTTTGTGATCGTCAAATTCTTTCATTTATTGAAACGAAGGCTGTATGCAGTTCTTCACAGTACTAATGAATGCGAATGTTACTTTCCAGGTTCGTCTTATTGGAAGATTGCGGACACATTATTCATCGAGAAAGCATGGACAGATGGATGCGAGATAGCATCGTGGAGAATGAGGTGGTTATAAAGAAGTGTCCGAAGTGCTCCACCCCCGTGAGTAGATCTGTTCGATACGGGAACATAATGAAGGAACGTCTTCAGAAAGTACTGAAGATAAGAGTGAAGATTTTTGGAAATGATGAAAATCAGCGCGCAATGCAAGAGACGCTAGTAAATGATTTGGTTGGAAGAGGAAGTCAGAAGCTCACCTTTGATGTATTTTGCGACTGGTTGCAAAATATGCTCTGTGAGTTTAAGCGTATTCCGACTAAAAAAGGATATAGGAACAGCAGAGAGTTAAAGAAGGTGAGTTATGAATAGCTGAAATGATGTCTGCCGTGGGAAGTTATTAGTAATTATTGATAATGAATAATTTATGTAGGTGGATCAATACACATTTGAAAGTCTGACCTACATGTTCAATTGGTGGAAGGAAGCCGAAGACAACATGAAAGTGGCACCTGTGGCAGTCGCAGTTCCTCCTCAGGTTCAGCCACGCTACAGGAGAAATGTGTACGGACAGCAAATCTTGCTTCCAAACCCGCCTGAACCAGTGCGGCAGGACTTATCGACAGAGTGTCACAAGCTGTTGTTGGGTGCATATGGCGAATTGTTCGCTGTTCTGTTGCAAAGGTCGGAAAAGCTGCCGCTTACTTATCAGGAGATCGACGACTTTGATCAGGAGTTTGAAAGATGCCACGACCTGTATCGCCTTCTCCGACGCAGAAGCGTGGAAAACTTTGAGACTGTTAATGGAGCCACATTTTTGTACAATCAGGTGAAGGAGGTTTTAGACCAACCAAAGCCTTATGATGAAACTATGCACGATCAGTTTGAGACCAAACTAAAGGTAAAAAATTTAAGGTGACTACCCCTGCCCCTTAATCCAAATTGTAAAATCATTATCTGAACTTTGCAGACATTGGATCAAATGTTGAAAACTGCTGCCATGGATACAGCTCGACAAGCAAGAAGCACCTTTCAGGCTATGGGCTTCAGCAGCCAGCATTGGTACACTTGTCAGAATGGTCATCCTTATGTTGTGGCCGACTGTAGCAACTTCAGTGGTGCTGGAAATTGTCCAGATTGTAACGCTCCGGTCGGGAGTGGTTCATCCAACAGGCGTGTTGGCGATGAAGGCGCTGTGTTGGGTTACCTAGGCTCTAGAATTGTTGTCCAGCCACCTCCCGATTTGGGCGCTGATGTCAGAAGGCAAGAACGCAATAGAGGAAGAGGCGGACGAGGACGGAGGGGTAGACGAGGTAGGCATTGAATGGAAATTATTTTTCAGGTACGAAGCAAACCAATCCTCGCTCTAAAGAAAGTCAAAAGTTTAAAGTCCGGTGAATCAACTTTTGCTCCATTTCCTTTATTTGTTTATTTTTCCGGTGTTATATGACCAATCTTTGTTGTCAGAATCTTGAAATTTTCACATTTCTGGTCGTCATGCTATTAAAGTAATAAAAATTCTACTCATGTGGAAATTAGCGGTAACTGCTTCTGTTTATTTCCTTCTCATCTTTCGACGTATCCACGAATGAATTTAAAGACTCATTCAGCACTTTTAGACGTACTGATCATCACCTAAGGAACATCAACAAGATCTTTTTTTCTAGTATTTATGCTAACGACACCCGTTGCAATATGGCTTGTTTTTCTGTGTCCCTCAAGTGACTCCAACTGCAGTAAAACATGCTATTCAGTCTACTATGTTGAAGCTATAGTATTTTGTCACTTAAATCCGTTGTAGAACTACTTAAAGATACCGTGACGGGGACCATGACCATGGAAATCACGCAGCAAATGACTCCTGAGTGGAACTGATTCCATATTATTTCAACTTGGAATGTTTACCAGCTCCAATGCGTGCCATTTCCTTATTACTTACAGGCATTCCTAATGGTTTTAAAGGCAGTCGTGTCCACATTAATTTTTTATTCTTACTAATTAGTCAACAAATGTTGAGTGTACCCTATCATCATGTATCCAATGTTGAGAGCCCTGGGAACCATGACAAGGTATAACTTTTGGCTCTGGTCCATCCGTATAGTCAACGCACATATCATCCCGACGGATCTCCCCTCGATTGGAATAACTCCAGAATTGATATCCACCATGTCCATGGCAATTATTAAGGCCCACTGGCATATAAACCTGCCTCCGGTTTGCTGCCGAGTCCAGACAGAGATTTCCACCCAAACCCAGATTGCGAAGCTACGAAGGTCCCGCTATGTATAGCCTTTATTTCATTCGGGACAAGAACAATTGCAACGAAGGACAATTTCTTTACCTCTCCACGGACCAAGTCGTTATCAGGATTGTACAGACCTCATTCAAGTACCACCTGAAAGACTTAAAACTCAAGCTCTGGCGAAGCCTTATTCTGTCCGAGATGTCGCCATAGTCTCCCTGCAAAACAAAACATTTTCCAGCTTGACATTTTTATGAGCTGCCAGCTAGTCAAAGAAAGTTTATTGCGTACCAAATCATTCCCAATTCGATCGAAATAATACTGAGCTTATTCATCCAGCCAGACTTTGGCAAGGCGAGAGGTATTTCGACGGACGACGTCTACTCCGGGCCTCCATTTATAAGGAGACCTTCTGCGGAACAAATGTCCAACGTGTGAGCACGCAATAATCTCAAGTCCACCTCCACACATCCATGTCTGCAAAATGGAAGCCACCCATTTTCACTTCCCTGTGCTCAGTGATGGTTCTTAATACATTCGAAGTTTTTTACTTTAAAGGAAAGCTCCAAATGTTCCGCGCCCCAGATGTCAAATCCGGGGTCATAGCCTCCTAGTTTTTCAAAATACGCTTTATCTATAGAAAACTGTCCGCCCAGCATGGTCGGACTCGCAACAGGCTCCGCTTGATGCTCATGTCTTTTTAATTCTCTCTCGGGAATTTGGTGCCAATCGAACTGTGGACCCGAAAAGAGCTTGAAAGCAGAGTAATCAAGAAACCGGAAAAAAATGAAATGTATCAGGATCTACCGCGCTAAATTCCAGTCAAATCCACCAACATTCATTGCTTGCCCTCTTCCTACCCATGTGAATTCAAAGGTTTCATCCACAATTGTATCACTAACAGGAGACACAACCGTGGAAGGATTTCGGTAGATGCGGTCCAGCAGAGGTTCCAGCCATCCTAGTTTTTATCAAAAGAAACGTATTTTATTGCCTCGCGTTCAATTAGGAAACACAAATAGAAACCCATTTGCCTCCGGTCGGCATTGCATGTTTGATTTGCAGGGCTTGTGACGTGTTATGAAAAAAGTAATTGACCTGCCGTCGCTTCAACATGTGAGTCCAGGAATGTAAGTACCGGCCCTTTGGCTGCAGCCTGCAGCAGCTTCCATCAATCTTGCACGGATCAATCCTATACACGTTCCTTCGCACGAAGTATCGTCACTTTAGGGTAGCACCTCAAGTACGTTTCCAATGGCTCATGTAAATCGGCTGGTACAGGCAGTATATTGTGAAAAAAACTCTTGATACATCAAACCAATGTTATTAACTTACGCCTGTCAGAGAAATCATCCACGAAGATAACTTCCGTGATGAGATGCTCCGGGGCACGGTCCATGGCGGAATGAAATGGCCGTAAAAGAACCGAACGGGCTTCAGTGTGAAAAATAATTATGATTGAAGTTGCGGGCAAATTCTTGGCAAAACGCCCCTCAGCCTTTCACCTAAAATTCAAATGTTCATCTATGTTCGCAAATTCACTTTAGAGCTTCATCACTTGTTACCATGGATCCCTAACGTCCGGAAGCCTCCGTCGGATGCTGATTCTGTCGCTGGCAAACTGATTAAATGCATTTTTCTCCCATCCATCATTTACAAGCTTCTGTTCCTCTTCTGTCAAGTTCGTTGGAGTGATGAATATGTCTTACTACCCACTTCACCCGGAGCATTGGGGTCATATGCTGTTTCCGGGGGTTTTTCAGCAGCAGGTTTTTCAAACACTCTTTGATCCAAGCTCGGACTCTTGACATTTTTATTGATCTTGGGCTCAACGGCGGCATTTTTTTCGGTACTGCCACCGTTTCTTTCATGAACAACGGCCTCGCCTAGGTTGGGTGGATGAACTGGGTTTGCTGGTCGGTGTGGGTTAGCTTTTTGGCCAGCAAAATTTTCTTCAAACTGTTTTACTATAGTTGTAGTGAAGGTAGTGCAGGATTGCGTGTCCCAATCAGCAGGTGTAGCAAGATGGTTGTAAACAAGAGAAGGGCAACTTTTGTTAGAAATAGTACCCATCGTTGGCCAATAAATCTTAACGTGGCCATTTCTGAAAATTACTGTACAGCTAAACTGTCTTCCGACTTGCTTTGGTTGCAAGGTTTCATACCAGTTTCACCATGACAACTTATAGAGAGGAGGACGATGCATGCCGGAGGTTCTGTGTATAAACTTAACTTTCCTCCTTCGCATTTCCCTGGCAGCATGGAATCGTAAACAAAATGAGTTTACACAGCTAGACTGGAACACCGCAATGAAGCTACCTGGGCATTTCCGCAAATCCGTGGGAACTGTTTGACTGGTTTTTGGATCAAGGTCATAATTGTTCAGGTCATGTTCACATGTTAATTGTCCTTTCAATCGTCATCGCATGCATTGTTTCCTATACAATCCTTGCGCACGTGACGACAATAGCATACAAAAATGTCTGTGGACAAGTCTCTCATGGTCCTGGATCTCTTTTCGGTCTATTCCCATGCAACATTTCATTCAAATTCATTCTACTCGAGCGTTTACATGCCCAGCTCTAATTGCGTCTCTCTCGCGTTTCTCCAGTATTTCTACAGCCGAATGACATTGACTGACTGAAAGTTGAGCGTTATAGACGTTTTTCGGTTCAAGTCGGAGTATACATTTAACACAAGCATTAAAAATCCCATGCAATGCAATTTCAGAAGGAAAACGTTCTCCTGTCGTCTCAGCATTTGCTTTCAATAGCGTCTGAAACTATTCGTCCCTTCTAGAATTCCACAGATATTTTTAGTTACGGGCAAAGCCCATGCTGCCTACAACAGTCACATACTGACGAATCACTCGCACGTAACTGTCTACTTTAGTGCACACTTAAGTTTCGGGCATCTTGGACGGATGACTCAAGTGAAGTGATATGCAAAAATACATGCAGTATAGTAAATAAAAGAAGAATATCAGTAGCTGTGCTGCTGAGTCGATCTCTTTGCATATGTACACATGTTGTAGGCACTGAAAAATAATATGCAGATAGCCTGTAAGGGTTTCATCATCCCTGAATTCCTTCCCTCATCCTGGGTACTTTAGCCTATTGACCTGTGCAAGTACGTGGCTTAAAACTTGTATACCAGTCGGCATGAACACACAACAAATTATATACACAGCAAGATTATCTCATCTCACTGTTATCGAAGGTCCGCCGCCTGTGTCGGTTTAGTCGAGTTCTTTGTTTCATCTTGTGTCGTCTTATCCGCGTATCGTGAGACGGAATCTTGTAGAGTGTTTACCAAGAAAACATAGTGGCAGCCCATATTGGGTAGACTAAACTTGAGGTGACAGTGTGCTTAATGCGCTGGAATATTTGAGAGTTCTTATGACCTCATAAGGGTTTTCGAGTATGGCCCTCCTGTAAGTGTTCAAGATTGTGACTTTGGTTTGTAACCAGTGACATCCTCATAGTGGTCAAACTGAGTTATTGAGATTGCCAAAATAGTATAGTAGTTAATACGTAACTGCGACTGTGGAGGAGTTCCGTCGACTTTCTCGGGTAATTGAACCGCCCACTTGATGTTTGAGGATTAGTCTGTCTGGCATGGATCATGTGCTGATGAACTTTGTCATTTATGTTTTCAGGAGAAAATGTCGGATTCAAACGGAAGGCGACCGGATCGAGGGAGAGGGAATGGTCGGGGTCGTGGAAATCGCGGAAACGGTCGTGGGAAGCCTCCGTTTACAAATCCTGGTAAGTTCCGTAGTTGGGAATGCCGAAATTCTGTTTTCATAATGGCAGTTATGTGACCGGAAGGTATTTGAAAGTTTTTACGATTGTGGGTTACGGCTTGATCTGTGTGTATTTTCAGGTCCTGGTAGACCAGGAGCAGGACATACGAATGGCTTTGCAAAGAGAGGCAGTAATAGGGGTAATGTGATGAAGGGTCGTAATGGGTGAGTCCTACTTTGTCGTGACTTCTATATACCGGAAGTAGTGAAAGTCACATGCACATCATGTTGAATTTTCAAATTCTAGAATGAATACAGCACGTGAGATCAACCCGTTTGGTATGAAAAAGATGTTGGAGTTCTTGGAGAAGCCCAACGATGATGTGTTGACTGCAATTGACCGGAGCATTCTGAACTTTAAACAGAATCTTTCAAGAGCTGACTGCCAGAAAGACTTGGACGAGATGACTACGTTAATTCAAGTCATTGGAGAAAAAATCTGTGGTTATACGGCATTGCCGCAGGTTCAGAATGGATTAGTAGCTGTCATTTGCGAAGATAGTTTCTTGGCGAAACTGGAACCTTTTACAGTCAAACTCACCTACGGTGGGAAAGGGTAAGCAAGATAGCCAGAACCAGTAGTCACGTAATGTCGTTGAACTACGACTTGAATGCCACTGTGAAATAGTGGCCTATGAGTTCGTAATAATTTACTGGGTTTCCTTTTTTTAGAACTAACGATTTAGTTGATCGAGCACCCCTGAGGAGCCTGCAGGCAATTTGCAATTTATATGGCTTCATATTTTCACGGATGCGAACCTTAGCTTCAGAGAAGTTGCCACCTCTGCTTGATGCGCTATCAAGTGCTGCAATACTTCTCAAGTCAAAAGAGCAACTGGGAGAAAGTGAGTTGTCTGACCTGGAGCAACGGATTCAGAAGTTGAAGGCTGATTTATTGGACCTTGAGCAGGCCCGAAAAATCGTGGAGGAAACAAAAACAAGAAAACATTGCAAGAAGTTGACCAGTGCTGAGAAGGAAAGGTTATATCATCTGAAGCCTCCTGACAACTACATTGATACCAGCATTGTCCCAACAGCTAGTGAAATACAAGCGGAAGAGGAGCCATTCTTGAGACCGAATTTGATCGATGGCCCATATCCTTCTGCATTGACATATTTGGACGTCCAGTTTCGACTTCTGCGTGAAGATTTCATTGCACGTCTTCGCGAAGCAGTAAAGGAGTATCACAATCACGAGTGAGGCTAATTATTATTTTCTCCTAGAAACTCTGTAAGCTATTCAGGTGGAGAGTTGAGATAACTGACGTGCCGTAATCTTATATTTATTTCAGAACTGAGTACAAAACTAAGAAGAAGAGGCTGCCACCGGGCACTATTCGTTTCTATCATGACGTGAGGCTCAATGACGTTCAGTGTTGGCTTGAGAAGACTGTGTTTTCCATGAAGTTCTCAACCACTAATTTGAAACGTGTGAACTGGCAAAAAAGCAAGAGGCTAATTAATGGTTCACTTGTTCTGCTGACACCCGATAACTTCAGCAATATTTACTTTGCTACGGTGGCTTGTAGGGATGAGAGACTACTGAGTCAAGGGATCATTGGTATAATCTGGGAAGGAGACAGGCCCTCGTCGTATGTGGACGCTTTTCTTATGATTGAATGTGAAGTTTACTTCGAATCATACAGGTAGGCGAATTGTTTTTGGCGTACTTTGAGCTAAGACATGTGTAACGGTCCGCATTTTTGTGTTTTTTGCAGGCATACCTTGAAAGCTCTCCAGTTCTTGGGAAAACCGGGTCCTCCACACTATGACGTACCGATCCTGCAAACATTTCGAATGGCAAAGTATATAGTGAATGTTTCCCCCGAAAGTATTCCACCTCCGAAATATTTAACGGCCACTGAACATGCAATGGATTTCACAATGCTTCTGAAGGCGAATGAGGAAGAAATTAAACATCAGCATTATCCTTCTGCGGCTACGGATGAAAAGATGGAGGGCACTGATTCTGATTACGAGGTGAATCCTATAGACTACAGTAAGCTCGTGTCTCACAAAGTTAATCCACTGAATGTGGCTCAGTGGCCGAGCGCGTCTGAGTTAGGAATGGATGAGCCGCAGTACGAGGCCTTCAGATCTGCCATTACTCAAGAACTCAGTATTATTCAAGGTCCTCCAGGAACAGGGAAGACTTACATTGGTCTCCAGGTAATGAAACTACTGCTATCAAACAGAAAAATTCTTTGGGAAACCGCCAGACTACAGTCAGATGATGATGAGACAAACGAGGACGGTACTGAGGAACAATTACTGAAAATCAGTGAACGTGAAAATTTGCTCTCCTCGAACAAAGATCTCACGGTAGCTACAGATGCACATTCCCAGCTAAAGGAAGTATGCCTGCCTACAGA
>JAQFYD010000407.1:0-19681 GCA_034694225.1 Bourletiella hortensis | reverse complement strand
ACGTTTTATGGGCAATGACGATTACTCATGACTGCAGAATGGCTGGATTACTACTGTCAGTATGTAGTTGACATTTAGTCAAGCGGAAGGCATTTCCAGTCCAGAATGTATATACATCCTCATTAGAACTTGCCGTTCTAGTGAGCAGAGATGGTGGTCAGTTTGTTGTGGTTATGAATTAGAAGAGTGGCAGTAATAATTATTTCTGTCTTCCAAATTTTTAGTTCCTGGCTCTAAATCAAATCTCATCCTGAAGTAATTGACAAAAATGGCAACGATTCCGGTGCCGGAGCCATCGGGAAAACGAAGAAGAGAAAATTCGAGATCTGAAGAATGTCCTCCGAGGATTATTACATTGGACGATAATCCGCTGTGCTGTTGTGAGTACATCAATGAGCAGGGGGAACGAAGCCATGTTCTGGGATTTTGCTGCGATTGCGAAACTTTGGACGATTCGTTTGAGAGGTTAGCTTTAGAAGGGTCCTAAAGTACTGGAGAAAGTCAGAATGAAAGGGATTTTGAAAAATTGTTACAACTTTTTAAACTTTTTACTGTGAAGGCTTATCCAGGGACATCCCCAGCCGAAGGGACGGGTCAAAGAAATATGTGCAGTATTCTGTGATCGCTTTCGGTTTCCGTGGATCAATGGAGCGAGGAAAGTAGAGCTTGAAATACTCCTACCAGCATTTATTGTTCCAGCCGCAATGTGGATCGGCACTTTCGGCGCTGTTTTGACTGTGTTCTCATTTATCTTTATTTTGGTGGCAATACATGTCATACGGAAATGCATGTTGTTGAGGAAGCGTGGCACAAAATTCTACTGCTCATTTACTCTGACGAGCTTCATACTGAGTTACCTGGTATGTGAAGGTTAATAGAATATTCTTCTTGAGTCATCGAGGTTTATTTAAACATCATTCTGTCCTACTTTTGTAGATATTTGAATTCAAAGTCAACAGTTTCGAAGGGATTTCACAGTGGAATTACTGGCTATACATTTTCTTATTTTGCATGATGCTCAGCCTCATGTATCAGACGCGAGTCAAGGGTCGTGAAGATCGGAGTGTAGCTACGCTGACTGATAAGCTACCGGCCTATTATTTTTGTCGCACATGTCAGTTTTATGTTTATGGACGGGACCATCATTGTGTATGGCTTCATTGCTGTATTGGGCGTAACAATAAACCGTGGTTTCTTGCTGCAATACTAGTTGGCTGCTGCTGGATAATTTACACAATTCACATTACTCTAAAGGTAGTGTGTGATCCAGTTGAGTTGTTTAACGGAACTATTGTATTACCCTTGAGATGCTCTTCTGTTTATGAAAATTACGAGTAAGCCCGTTTTCACATTTATTACTGTCGTTATCACTCGAGGTATAGCATTTATTTATTTACAACTTTTCTATGACACTTGCAGTACGGCTCTGTGTTTTGTCAGCACCATTTATGGAATGATTCTTCTCATCCTCCTCAGCATGATCTTGGTGCATCAGTCTCGACTTGTGTGGCGAGGGGTTTCATATCTTGACTGGAAGTACGCAAAGATCCGTGAAAGTGCTGCTGAAAGCAAAATCAAGACTGAAGTTTCCGTGACTTGAGTATTCAGGAGTATAGACTTAAGCACCGCAGTGGATTGAATAAGTAATTGAAAACACAGTGTAACGATAGAGCACTTGTCAATATTTATGTAGTGAATGACTATAGCTCTCACTGAAGTAACCAGTACATGGGAAGTGTGATCGCTTGAGTTGTTCAAAAAATTGCTGGAGTCTTGTAGAAGTCCAGGAATTATGTACCATAAGTGGAACTTCTTGGAAATCATATAATTATGAAATCCGGGTGTACGAAAGCGAACTAAAGAGAGATGCGACTGCCCGTTCGGGATACTTGAAGGTTATTATGCGCAGCGAATGTATAGTTACCGTTCGACCGCCATATGAAATAGCTCGGACATTCGTCGTGAACATTTTATTCCATCTATTTTTTTCCAGTCATTTATTTCCTCTTCTTACTATGTTACTGTAATAACTAATTTAGTTAATCGCTAAAGAATCTGATCTTTACAGAAAACTTTGTAATACTTTGATTCTCCTCAATTGATTCATATGATCTGCCTTATGAACTGTCCATGCAATATTTTGTATTGCATTACGTTTTTGTAAACAGGAGATTTGAGATGTCGAAGCCATATCCCACTGACATTAGATTGTCATCCACAATGAATAAATTATTATTTTCGTCTGCAACCTGCAACATATGTCAACAAGATTTAGCTTATAAAACGTTGTTTTTTTTATTCCTCAACATTGGAAATACGTTGCAACAGTTACAAGGAGTACATAATAATAAACAACGTCTATCGGTTGGAACACCACCAATCAATCTTGATGCCTTACATTATGTACGTATTAATTGTATCAGTACAAGGACATACAATAATAATCAAGTGCGCGAGGCCTAATGAATATTGTTATTATGCTCATTACTACAACAACTGATGAACACAAATACTTGTAATACCCCTTCTGTTACAAAATGGGAGCAATAATAATGATAACGTCATGACCAGCACTGATATCGTGATATTACCACCGACGATACGCGAAACAGTATAAATAATGTTAACTATACACACGATCAACAAATTTTTTGTGTCAAAAACGAATAATAATCACATTAAAATTTACTGCGGAGGTGATGGTTCACATGCAAATATGCTCCCTACTATATGTATTAATAATAATTATTACGATCATCATGATGAATGACCTCCTGTCTCTGCGGTAGGGGGGTAAGGGTATATATGCACAATTGAATATGAAAGCTGAGATAACATTATAGCACAGAGTTCTAGATAAATGTTACTAGTAATAATAATTCTTATTAAAAACGTGTGAATCAACACCCGTTTCTTGAACTCTTCTCCGTCTCGTTATTATCTTTTAGACCGACAAGCGTCTTTTCAGCATTTTTCAGTACCCACTGATGCTTCGCTACTTCCAAAGCTTCCCACTCGGCCTTAAATGCTGCTTTTGGATCCGGAGGCATGGCCATAGCTGCTCCTGACATTTGATCCTGCATCACACGAGACTGGTCTGCAGCATTATTTTCTCCTAAGACCAACGTATATATACTTCGGAGACCGAACACGTTAAGGAAATACCAGGATGCAGATGAGACCCAGGATGCATCCAAAGTTTGAAGTTCCACCCCTCGTTGTAACATCGGCTTGAACCGCAAAGTCAATGGGAATGGGACTGGAAATGAGACATACAAGTTATTCAGCAAATAGTTCCACAATCAATGATCATTCAGTCATTATTACTATCCGAATCTTCCTTTACCTTTGGTTGTAACGAAACCCGAAAAAGTCCAATTAATCCATCCCCCGATAAGGATCATGGGTAGCACATTTGTGACATTTCCCTTCAACATTTCTGTCATCATGCTCGGATCCGACATTGGATTCTGAGGTGCAGCTTGTCTCTTCTGAGTTTTGAAGTAGCCAGTATCTTCGTCATTAAAAAATGAACGTCGCATTAGAAACGACTGCTCGGGTAGGTATTTTCCATTTTCTCGAAGCATCCGAGCCCGGATCATTGCTTGACTATCTTGAACTTGAACTAATTCAACTTTCTTCTGCGTCGAGAGAAGAATGGCCACATAGTGCCGAACAATACCGACTAGAAATGTGATTATTATAATTGGGACAAATACCCATAATCTGATATCGGGATCTAATAGTAAATCGTCTGACATTTTTATATTTTCAAAAGGGACGAAAGGAACGCTCAAAAGTTTCCACAGAAAGTATAAACGAAAGTTATGAATTTAATTTGAACTATCACTGCAAGAGAATTTTCAACTGGAAAATCTGGTAAAATTTCAAGGTATTTCCTTTCAGGTTGCACAACTGATTAGTTTGTGCTCCTGGGACGATCTCATGGAGTGTAAGTGGCAAATGTATGTATGTATGCACATCAATGCAAATGGCTGCAACGCACTCGAACTATTGCGCCTTTCTTTGTCTAAGCCAATAACAAGCGGCAAACGTGATTGACACGACAGGAAAAGCCAAAGCTATAGAAAAAGCTAATTAAATTCGGTCCTGGCTGGACACTGGCCACGCGCTGGCCAAAATGCTCGAGTTCGAAGACCTCTGTGATCATTTAAGTAAATAGTTGATGGAAACATGGAATTGTGTTAAATATTTTATTCATTAGCATAGAGTATCCGGATCGTTGCATTAATAACAGTAACTGAAGGGTTAACACTTCTTAATTAATACGAGAGGAATACAAAGCAGATTGATGCATGTACGAAACACTGGTAAATGAAAATTATAGTAGGAAAACAATCAAAGTAATATTCAATGCTGCTGGCAAGCCCTAAATTCACCGGGATCCTGACTTAGCGTACAGTATTGACCTGGAATTCAAAATAAGAAAATCCGCATGAGAAATGCACGCTATGCTTCAGTAAAACGGTAACCATATGCAAACTGGAAAAATAATGTACTTACGATGTCATCGATCTTAAGAATACTGGCTACAGTTTCCGTAGCCAAGGTGATAACGGACAGAGTAACAAGGAGAGGCTGAACAACGTTGTCATCCATTATATTAGCAATGGCTCCTTTCTTCACATTGAGACCAGCAGACTTCTGACCCTCCGCGTGCAGTTTCCTCAATTCGGTGACAGCATTGATGGCATTCATGCCAGAGTTTTCGGCTAAAGTGTATGGAATCACTTCAAGTGCTTCGGCAAAAGCCCTGGAACATTAAGTCAAAATTGGGTTTAAGTTATAGTAATTGTGTTTGGGGGATATTATGTCAGATGGATAGAAATTATTACTACTTACTTGAAACAGTAAGAATCTACACCTTGCAGGGTTGTGCTGTGGTGGTTCAATCTGATTGACAAGGCAATTTCAGGAGCCCCACCACCGGCAATGATAGCACTGCAAGAAAAATAATTAAAGTTGGCGTATAACACGCATTGTACGATAGAATTTTTGCTATCTTGTTTCCGCTTCCTTACCGTTCTTTAACTAAGCAACGTACGACACATAAGGCATCATGAAGGGATCGTTCAGCTTCGTTCAGAACAAGCTTATTGCTTCCACGGACCATGATGGAAACTGTGCGTCCAGGGTTATTTATTCCAGTGATCTGAGATATAACCATGAAATTTAGTACTTCAAAGCCTGAATTATCACGTACATCTATTTAACCGGCCCTGAGACTCACCTTCGTAAGCCTGCTGCCACTGCAGTTTATCTCCTCAACTACGTCAGCCGTGCACAAGTTGTCGGCGGTGAAATGATCTAAACTAGCAATTGGACGGCAGCCCAGAGTTTTGCAGATAAACTCAATCTCCTCACGCTCGACATCACTGACCGTCAGAATCTTCAATTTCTCCAAGAAATGCAAAGCCAAGTCACTGACTGCATCCCTGTAAGCGTCATCAATTGTTTCATGACAATGTATTGCATACTACAACTAAGTAGGTGAGACAATATTGGTAAGACAAAAGGCAATCACAAACCTCAGAATGGATTTCTGAATAAGAAGAACATTGCATCCAGAGGCCTTGATCTGCTTCACAATGTTAAGTATATAATTTCTTTCCTCCCGCAGAACACGATCCATCTGAGCATAGTCAGACACAATGACACTCATATCCATCTAAAGTAAAAGAAACCAGAACATCAAATTTTGTTACACCAAGTTTATAAATTAAAAGCGTTCACGAGCGATTTTGACAATTACATCAGTTTTGGGTGGAGAAATGCAGAACTGAATCAATCCGATCTTCGCCTTCTCAACCTTCTTCGGGCCCGCACGAACTTTCTGGGTTAATAGGAGCCCATCAATGAGTTCGGTATCTTCAACTGTACCTCCCAAGACGGTAACTACTTTAATATCCTGATGGAACAAATAAATATGCCATCACTTCTATTATGCTGAAACGCTGCGGTCCTGATGCAAAGAGCTCGAATTCTTACCCTGAGGTCACATGTCTTTGCTTCCGACAAATCTGACACACTATAAACGGCATTCACAGCAATCGGAGCCAAGAGACTACTTTGCTGTGAAACTACTTTAGAGTTTAATGATGTAGCTGCACACTTAGTGACGACGCTCTTGTCTTCAATGTTTAATGGGATGCCGAGCTACAGAATTCAAAGGGCCAGAAACATGATCACAAACTTTCCCCTCCTTTCCAGAAGAGCCTTGTTCGCTTACGTACCTCCGTCCTCAAAATCTCAGTAGATTTTCGGGCTGCCGCACGGAAGCCATCCGCAATAGCAGTGGGATGTATCCCCTTAGCCATGAGCTTCTCAGCTGCTTCCAACAAGCTTCCAGCTAAGACAACCACAGAAGTTGTTCCATCTCCTGCTTCAATATCCTGAGCCTTGGACAGCTCAACCAACTAATAAAAATAACCAACCGATTTAGCAAATCCATCCAAACGAAAAACTAACCAATATAATCCATTTCCCGTCCATCCCAAAACCATGAACGCATTCTTACCATCTTCGCAGCCGGGTGAAAGACATTCATTTGCTTCAAAATTGTTGCCCCATCGTTAGTAATGGTAACGTTTCCCTTAGCATCTTGAATCTAAACCAAAATAATTCACACCATGAAATGTCATTATATATCCTGCTACTAAAGGATTCCCCGAGACTGCTATAATCTTACCATTTTGTCCATCCCCCGTGGACCAAGGCTTGTTCGGATAGCATCAGCGACAGCTACAGTACATCAAAAATCATTTCATTTCCATTATCACAGCAGAATATTTCGACAACATTCATACTTCCATGCAAATCAAGGAACTTTCTCACTAAAGTCGAGGAATGACTACTTCATTCAACTGGTGAGCTCACCTTTGCCTGCAATGATGTTACTTTCCCGGATATCTGAGGGTTTTGACTTGTCCTTAAAAACAAGATTATTGCCTTGACGAGCGGCGGCTCTCTTCGGGGCAGCCTTGGTGTCTCCTGCAGCGGGTGCCATTTTTATCAAGTTTATTTACCGTTATTACGAAAATTAACCGAAATTTTAGTTAAAATTTTCACACGTGCAACTTCTCCTTCCCAAACACACACAAAACTGAAACCGCACCGACTACACATGAACAAAGCGCCACAGAATCTTCTTGAACAGTCAAAGGTGTGTGTGTGTGTGTGGGACGGAGCCTAAACGAATGACTCAGAGAGGTTCCAGCGACATCTTTGGGAGCTTTTGTTGACTACTGTGGAGTCGTGCCGTCGTGCGGCGGCTCGAATTTTAAGAAGCGGGAAAATATTTAAATCACGGAGGGAATTTTTTGCATTCCTTAGTCTTGTGTATCAATGGTCTTCGTCATCAGTCTCCCGGCTGAAGATGATAAGAGATAAATGTCGTAATTACTGATAATTAATAATTGAAGATTAAACCCACGTATGTAATAACCCCTGGAGTCTGAAAGTTTGTGAAGATTTTGAAGTTATATAATACATTTCGAAGATATAGTGCTCCTCGCCGCATTGGTAAAATAGGGAGTTCGGTCGGTGTCAGAATACTTGGTGAGCTAACTTTTTCTTATATTTCAAAGATAAATTATTATCATTGTTGTTATTATTGCATTTGATTTAAAGATGATTGGTTTCTTCCAGGTGACAGTGACCAGTTATTGGTCACACGCTAGTCGACTTAATGGATGCTCTTCCAAGACTGATTTGTAGTAGAGAACTAGGCTTTCGCAGAGGTAGGTGCACTGAAATGAGAATGAATAAATTCATGACAAAAATGACAAAGCTAGAGACTGTTGATAATGATTTTTATGTGAAATGTTTGTGAAAAATCAGATGCGGGACGTTTCGTGGATGATAGAAGATACATGTCAAAGCTTATGTGCCTGGAGACTGATGTAGCACGGGTGGCAGAAAACGACGAGAATTTGTTTGATCTAATACCCATTTACGACGTGAAATTTTGCCCGGGACATTTTCATCCTAACTTTGTGGCTGTGACAGATGAGCTTGGATACGTTGCCATTGTGGATATCAAGCCAGATCTTGAGGGAGAAGATAAGATTATTTTGAGTATGTACAGTTATTTATCTTTTCCGCATTCCGCATTGACATTTATTGACGTGAAGGGGTGTTAATTTTTTGTTTTTAATTTCAGAGGAACGATGCCATGAAAATGCGCTGTTCTATGTTGACTGGTCTCCGCATACGGACGGTGTGTTGGCTACTTGCTCAGGTGATCGGACCGTGAGGGTATGGGATATCAAGAAGGATTTCGCATGCACGGCCACACTGAGTGGGCATGGACGATCGGTGAAAACTGTTAGGTTTCATCCAAACAATCCAAGTATGGTTCCTTATTTCCTTTGATCATACAGTCCTGTAGCATGTTTTGGTGTACTAATCGAGTGTCGGTGTGTATTGCAGATTCAGTATTAAGTGGAGGAAGGGATGGTGGGATTCGATTATGGGATGTTCGAGTTGGAGGCTCAGCTGTAAATATCATACCACTAGCGCATGGTTAGTTAATCCGTGAAAGGATTTTTTTGGAGTAGCAGTCTCCATATCCTAGTTAAGTGAATTTTCCAGACAGTAATATACAAGAGCTGTGTTTTGTGTAGGTAAAAATAAAGACGAGCCGGTCTCCGTTACTGATGTACTATTCCAAGATGAGCACACTGTAATTTCTTGTGGTTCTAAGGATGGGTAAGGAAATGTCTATGGGTATGTGGGCTTCTCACATGTTTAGCTACTATAAGATATATTTTGTGCAGGGCTATTAAACTTTGGGATTTACGGAAGACGTATAGTGGGCTGAAGAAGATTCAACCTCTATCTAAGTTCGAATGGAAAGATCGAACTATTGCGGGCTTTCATTCCATGTGTATCGATTCGAACAACAATCTGTACGCAAGTACATTTCACGAAGTATTAAAATTTCATTTATCGTCTGATCTTGGCCAAACTGACCCAGGTAAGCTTAAGCAGAAGTAGTACGTGTCGTCGGTGTTTCGTTACTTCTTACTAAAATTCATTGTCGTGGCAATTGCAATTTTCAGCCCACTTCGTAGCTCCAGACGTTTTCAATTCGTACATGAAAATTGGTACCAGCCACGACGGAAGATACTTGATCTCGGGGTCATCCCTTCCTGAGACCTACGTTTGGGACACGTGGTCACCGTCTTTCGAGCCTACATTAGTTTTAAAGTGTAGCAGTGAGGGAACAAAGATATCGGCCTGTGTGGCTTCCTTCAGTCCGCAAGATAATCTCACTGTAAGTTGATGACGAAGTATTTATTATCACTTGGTATGTTGAGTTGTCTTCACCTCTGTGTGCATTTATATAGATTGTGTCGGGGAATGACGAAGGTCAAATTCAAATCTGGCGACCCTGCTTTGACCAACAATCCGAAACCTCCGTTGAGTCAACGAAAAAATTCGTCGCGTCGGCACGTAGTGCCTCGGAATCCGAATTAGAGCGCATTTCCACGCATGTTGATCGCTGTCAGCTCCACTCAGGAGGAGCAAATAGGAGAGAAGCATATAACGCAAAATTAAGAGCAAATGGGTGTCATGCTGTACCGAAAACAATGACGCGCAGTAGCCCTCTTTCCTCAGATAGACGCATGTCTAACGACTTCGATTTGCGGAGCTTACTCAGGGATCTACCGAATTTCGTCATGGATGGCACACACCCATCCTTACAGGATGTCACAGTCAAATCAGCTAACAGAAGATCATGTTGGTTAGATGATATGAAGCTCTCTGTTAACCATAGTTCATCTCTTGCAAATTTTCAAACGACACATGCCACAAAAAGACCTGCAGCTGCCATGCTGGCCTCTCGTGATCTCAATACTCAGGCTGCTCCACAGCCGAAGAAGCTTAAATTGAAACTGAAAGCTCAGAATAAAACACCGAAGCGGATGCCCAGGACTCCGGGACAGTCACCCAGAGTCCCCGTCCGCACTCCCACAACACCAGCAGGACGGCGACTGAGAAGAGTTTCTACAGATACTGGAACCCTCAAATCTCCCATGTCTTCGCAAAATATTATGAAATATTTTTCAACTGTTCAAAGGACGCTAGTAAGACAACTTTCCCCCGAACCTTCATGACCTGACATAACCACGTACACTTTTTCTGTTCACTTTTAGGTTAGATATCCGTGTATAATGGTTTTTCACTGAATTATTTTTAACTTTGAGATTGTATACATGTTTTGTGCCGCAAATCTTTTATTTCTTAACAGCCGGTCAAGTTGTGAACTGACATTTTAATGCTAGCAACAGTATTTTGCGATAACTCTGGTACAGAACTGGCGACTGTTTATGCCGCTGTTTTACTTGTTTATACACTGGCATGAGGTGAGGTGCTGTTTCATGAATCTGTTGTGAACCGACCGAACACTCAAGCTCTATCAAATAAAGTTTATTTTATCCAAGTCTCACAGTGCCGTCGCAGTGGCGTAGACGGTTCATTTTAACTATTAATGGCTGCCAGCGAATAGCATTCTCAAGGCACTTGTGCTCTTGTGCATTTGAGTACATCTTTTACACTAAATTCATAAAAATGACAACCCCCCTCCATGTCTATTACTCGTCACCACAGTTACTACTTTCGGCAACTTTTACTTGCTATCCAACTATTCTCTGAAAACAATAGGCCCTGCCTTAATTACAACTTGCAGAATCGGAAATCGGACGGAACCGGCAATAATAATTGGATTTGGACTAGATAGGTACCAGTCAGCGAGCTCTGCACTTTTCTTCCAAATTCCGGCACTAAAGAAACGTTTTTCAATTCAACTAATTTCTTTGTAGTCTGAATTCGTGATCAAAATTCCGTCGACATGCTGCGCTTAGGTCCTGAAGTTCGCCTGCTAGCTACCGCTTCGTAAGTTGAGTTGAGTTCTGCTACTTCTCTACAACTATAATCGTCCGAGCTCCGAGCCATGTCTTCCTCATCATTGCCATTTGCAAACATATTCTTCTTCATTTGGGATTTCAGGGAATTCCGCTAACTCGCCTTTTTTCATGACATAAAATAGCATAAATATGGAAACCTCAAATTTATGAACTATTTACAGGCGTCGGGTGGGTTCCATCAGGTGGAGCTCTAACAACAACGACCCATCTGGCTCTGGCAATGCAGGAAGCATAGGAAGTGCTGGAGGTTCTATGGGGAAAAAACAACAAGCACAAGAAGGGCAATTTTTCAAAAAGCTTGTAAGTATACTGGACAGATGCATTTACCCGACTGATCATAACGATATTCAATGTTTACTTCGTCTGTTTCTCTGTTTACAGCAAGAGGAACAACTAAAGAAGCTTCAACGAAAAAAGCAGGATCATGAAAAAGAAATAAAAAGACATCAGGAAGAGTTAGAAAGGGAACTACGGCAGATAGAAGACCTCGAAAAGAAAAAGTAACCCAGGCCCTGCACCTCCTCCTTTACCGGTTACGAGAAGGAACACTGCCGTTTAAAAAATCTTCAACAGCAGCCTGTAACTTCTAGTTGAAGAGTAGCTTTTAAACTGATACACCACAATTACGAACTTCAACATATCTGTATCAATAAATCAACAGCGAGATCATAGGAAAAAATTCACAACTGTTTTATTGCCAAAAAGAAAAATCTATCCCTATCGATGTCTACATTAAAATCTTGGTTTGCTTATTACGTTTTTCTTCTTATTTTTTAAACTTTCGGCTTTGCCCTTAATAGATTTCACGAGGAAAGCTAGGTCAGATTTCGATTTCTTAGCAGCAGTCACTTCCGTCGATTGGTTAGCTTCTGCGCTCCCCCCGTGTGTGGATGTCTGTAAAAATTCATGGTCATTACTTCGTGCGACAACATTCAGACCAAATCCAAAATTTTCTGGATTACTTACCTTTACCGACGATCCTTCGTCCAACCTTCGTTTCTGTTTCTCTTTTATTAGTGTTTCCATTGCTTTCGTTTTCTTGAAATTAGGATCGGATGGGTCAACGTTATACATGTGGGATGTAAAAAGGGCATTAAAACGATCATCCTGTAAATTGATTGCGAAATCATCTTCAAATTTTGGCTTGGCGTCCTTCTTCTTTCCTTTCCTCTTCTTTTTCTTCTTTGACTCATCCTTTTCGGCGTCCATAATTTTCTTTAAGCTGAAATGATGTTTGCCATCGTCCTGTTCATCCATAAGAAGAAGCTCAAGTTCTGCTTCTTTCTTTGATTGTTTATCTTTTTGCTTTTGCTCTGCGTCCGTATTTTCAGGTTTGGATTTAGTTTTCTTCTGTTTGTTTGGAAGCCCACTTTTTTTCATTTCTTCTTTAAAAAACGGATCGTCTAAGTCTACGTCCACATCGTCGTCACTAAATGGCTGGTCAGCGTCCGAGCCGCCTTCTTGGGCAGCTACTTCCTCTTCATCTTCATCATCATCAGACGAATCGCCTTCGGAAGAACCACTTCCGGCTTCGTTCTCAGTCTCCTTCTTTTCAGCTTTTCTAGTCTTTCGCTTTTCTCGTCTCTTGGCTAGCATCTCCTCCCATGGAGTCATCTTGGCTGCAGCTTTCTCTTCAAGCTTCTTCTTTACCAAGTCTTCTGATTTCTGTTTTAAACCAACTCCCCACGTAATTTCCATTTCTACGTCCTTATCTTTCTTCTTATTTTCATTCTCTTCAATAGACTGGAGCAAGGCTTTGTACTTCAATATAGGATCTTTCTGGTCAGTTTCAGCATCTTTTCCGTTCCCTATTTGTAACAAAATCTTGGTCTTAGTCTTACTAACGTTTGAATAGATTTTTCGTACTCAGCATATTTCTTACCTATTTCATCATTTTCTACTTCAGATTCGGATTCGGATGAGGCAAGGTAGGCCTGAATATCTTCATCGTCGACTTTTTCTTTAGGATTAAACATCCTGTTAGTTAGCTCCCTTCTCCGAGGATCAGTTTCATCCCATGTTAGATCAACCTGAGAAACATAAAACTTCAATCAGAAAACGACAAGTTTAGGAAGTAGTCAGATATGGGACTTCATCGTACCTTGAACTGCTGCAGAGCCTTCGTCGTGAAAAACCTGGGGCGATATTTTTCCGCCACCGGAAGCTTGTCACAAAACTCCTTCGGTTCCTACGTTCATAGAATACACCAAAGTTAAAAAGCTGTAACATATTTATCACAACTAAGTTACCGGTTTACCTCATCAAAAACCATATCATCAGGAATAAATCGCAGGTCCACCCTCGTGGCGCTGGATTCATACTCCATACCGTCACACTCCTTATAAACAGAATCCGCTGTTTCCGCACTGTCAAACTCTAGCACAGCATAGTAGTACCTACACGAAACAATATAGCATAGTTATTATTCCACTTCTAGAATCTAGAAGATAATTACAAAATAAGACACGTGAAACGTGAACGCATGATTACTTTAATCTGTTCAGCTGATACTTGCGCAGCTTCTCCATATTAAACTTGCTGCCTTCTTCATCATCTCCACTACCGTCCTCCTCATCTGATTCGTCCAATTTGTCTTCTATAAGCTCCGCTGGACCACGAACCTCTTCCTCAGCTAAACGCTTTTTGCCGAATTCGGATGGGTAGATCTGTTCGAATAAAGTTACAGCCCTGCGTATAGTTACAGACAAATATCTTTCCCATGGATAATTAATAGAGTACTCACCGAAACTTTCTTTAACATTCCACCAGCCGGGAGAAATGAATGAAATAGTACCATCAAATCTGAGGAGCTAATTCGATCCCAATCCATATTACACAGCGCCAACCTTCGAGTTGCCTCCTCAGTTCGCGGAGCATCACGATCCATTTCACCCCATTCTGTACAAATACACAGAACATGTCACAAAGTCTTGGCGAACGGAATGACAGCTAACTGCATTTCACTCACCGTGCATCACATCTTCCACGGTCTCCTCATCCACGCTACTGTCAGAGTCTGAGGAAGATTCTTCAGAATAAAGTCGACCTTCCCCTCTAGTGTAATCTATATCCTCACTACGTAATTTCTTCTTTTCCAACTTGGTCAGGCCAGACTTGTTCTCCAAGTCCGGTTCATCAAAATGATCTTCGATTTCATCATCCTCTTCCTCTGAATCTTCTTCCGATTTGGACGATTCCTCTTCAGCAACTTGACCTTTTAAATTTACTTGCTCATTTGATCTTTCAGCATCTTCGTTTTCACTAGCTGAGCCTTCCTCATCACTTTGTTCCAGATTATACAGCCTCTTCAAGTTTTCATTCGATGTGGTTTGAAGAGGGCGGCCTCGGGCATCCATGTGGTACTTCAGCTTGAAGCTCTTGTCCTATGGTAACAATATTTCCTTAGTACAAACGTGGTATGTATAGCTACAAGTTTACTAAACAAATTTGTTAGCTACTTATTTTCTAAATTCACTCCACCCAAATACATGGAATCTACTGCGATTTCCGGTAGTATGTATCCTTAATCCTTATTCCTTATGCTTACTAATTTCGCATTAAAATCCCACATTCCTCCGTATTAATCAAAATGTAGTACAATAACTTACGTGAAACATCGACTGGAATCTCTTGTCAATAGTAACACTCTTCTCCTTCTTCGGTACCCGGCGGTACAATGGATTTTCCAGCACTTTGCTAAATCTTTCATCCTTCGCTGCCTCATCCATTGCCTCCTTCATCTTGTTGTTATTTTTAATCCCCATGTTACCCTTCTTCTTACGAGGCATTTTGGCTTCCGGATTTGACCGCGTTTGAAACTTGGAAAGAACTTTCGTCACAGAGAAGGATCCAATACAGCAACGTCCTTCCTTAAAATGGCGTTCCCAAAGAGAAGAGGTGGTGGTTCTGGAAGCACCGATAAAGATCCGCACCGGAGAAGGTAATGATCTGAAAAAATAATCCCAGATCCCAGAATTATTATCACATTTCAGATTCAGAATTATTCGTGCGTTGTACACACCAATTTTGTCCACTCTGCGTACCTGAGTTAATTTTGGAAGACAACAATGCTATTTCTCCAAATAATGCAATCTGTAATATTTCAACGGTTATGTCCGTCTTAGGAATTCTTCAGTTTTAAAGTCCTTTTTTCTCAAAATCCCGTAAAAGTTTCGGTACACGTTTTGCAGTTTCTTCAGCAAAACAAAACACGTGCAAAAATTTTCGGTTTTTGAATTTGCCGCTAATTGGGTCTGTCAAGGCCCGCGGGAAAGTTTCACTCAATGTGTCCGACTCGTTGGCAGAAAAGGGAAATGGCAAGAAGTGCATTAAATCTGTGAGCCTTTGACGGGATTTAGTGTTGCAAATTATGTAATTTAATTGCGACATTGTTTAAAGGAATAGCTATTCATGAATTCATAAATATTGGTTTGGGATTGGTGTTTTTAACCATACTGTGGTCATTCGGAGGAAGTAGAGTGTATACCAGTGAAAGCTAACTTTCAGGGTCGCTTTCATTGAGGGAGTGACGGGGACACGCGATTGTGAAATTACTGCTGACAAAATTAATTATGCAAAGTTCCCGGAATTCGGGGAGCAATTGCGGCAGTTCTGTGTAATATGGATTAGTTCGTTCTCTATGCTACATTTTACTCACAAGATTTCCCTAGTGTGTGACTCACCTGTATATAGCCGTACCAATCGTGTGTCCTCTTGACTGTAGCTGTTATTAGTGTGTTTCAAAGAGAAAAAGACAGAATTCGTTTTGTGGAAAGTCATACAAACGATGGATATTACTAAATAATAGTTACTGTTGGTGCTTTTCTTGGTGCTGTGGGAAACGTAGAAGCATAAAGGACGGCTTAAATATGGGCAATCAAGGTCTACGTCAACATGTGGAGATGTCCAGCAAGACTGGTGTCTTCCATATGTCTAAATCAAAATTGCATGAGGTATTAGATGATCGATCATTATAATAATTATGTCTACTGTATGATATGAGGGAATTGAATGATGCTGACCATGTTTTTTTATCTTGCCCACAGTTTCCACCTGACCTAACTAAAGTCGTCAGTGTGTTGCGAAGCATTGATATGTCAGACAATAAAATACAGGCGATTCCAGTCAGTATTGGAGCATTCCAGAATTTAAAACATCTTAGTCTTAATTACAACCAAATTGGTAAGATTCTACTGATAGAATGTTGACTAATGATAATGATAGTCAAACAGTTGTCGTCGATAGTCCATCCACGTGGCGTACCATTTGTGGGCAGGGGGAATGAATAGTTGGTCGTTTGACTTGTACGTGATGATGATCTGAGTCTTAGCTGCTAAAAGATTTTTTTATGTACAGAAATAATTCCGGACCAAATTGGATCGCTGACAAAATTAGAAACCCTTTCGCTGGCGGGTAATCGTATCAAGAATGTTCCAGCTACAGTACAGAATTTGAAGAAACTTAAGGACGTTAATTTAAGGTTTGTTTCCAGGCTGTTTTTATAGACGAATGTAACGAGAACATTCAAGGTCATTTAATAAGTATGAACTTCTTGTGTACAGCGAAAATCAGATCACTACGTTCCCCCTCGCATTTTGCGGCTTGACGCAGTTGACAGTGTTGAATTTGTCGCACAACAGTATTCAAGAGATACCGGATGGCGTTGGCAACTTACAAGTCATAGAGCTTATACTAAGTCAAAATCAGGTACTGTAGACTGTAGCCGCTGGAAACTTGTAGGAAACGTGCAAGTAACGAAGTGAATAATAAAAACTGTTCTACCTATCAGATTAAAAAGATCAGCCCTGACCTAGCCTCTTGTCCCAACCTGAAGACGCTACGACTGCAAGACAATGCATTGAAACTGGCAAATTTCCCTATAAGTATCCTCACGGATTCGAAGGTTTCTCTCTTAAACATAGAGGGGAACCAGTTTGACATGAAAGAATTGACAGAAACAGAAGGCTACGAGAAGGTATGTTTCCAAGTCGATTATCCATAGTTTGCATTTAATAAAAAAGATAATTATCTTTGGGTGTCGTTTGTTTCTGTAGTACATGGAAAGGTACACCGCGACGAAGAAAAAGCTCGCGTAAACATGCAGAGCTCGGAAATGTTCAAATTCCTGCACCATTCATCGCTTTTCTGCTTGGGGTGACAAAATAGCTGCTAAACAGTAAACAGTTAGCTTTCGCAAAGTAAATATTTTCGTAAGGCGTTATTGTGCGTAAAATATGAGGCCCTGGTGTGAAAGAAGTAAAATAGTACTTCTACCTAAAAATATTCAGCGAAACAAGTGGTCTCCAATTCCAATGTTTTAGCTCCTTTTCATACGTACTCCGCTCTTTAAGTTCCGATCTAGTTTGTATCCTCCAGTTTGTGTAACAAAGTAGATTTAGTGGAGTCCATTCATTCAATCCTTATCCCACTTTGCCAAAAATTCCAGAGCGCACTGGAATTAACGTTTTATCTATGATGTGATGTTAATGATGCCGAACAAATTCACTTTGGAGCTTTCTGCTCACTCACGTAACATGTGCACACAAAAGTGGTAACAACAATAAAATAGAGTAAGTTGAGATAAACGAAAACACTTATGTTTACTTTTTCATGCCTGAATGGATATTATAGAAAGATTTTTTATTTTCAAGAACACTGACTGCCAAACTTGAACGGGAATTTTTACTGGCCACATGCTTCTTCTCAACCACATGAGACAAGTATTGTGTAGTCCCTTGAATTTGTGTTTTGCACTGGTTACAGTTATACCAAGGCTGACTAGATTGCAACTCTTTGTGGGCCCTGGTGACATGGTTGGATCCTTCAAGATGGAGGCGGAATTTCTATTGATATTCCTCCAGATTTTAGTAAACTCTGAAGGACACACCTAAAATAATTGTTTGCATACCGTTTCGTTGTCACAAGCCACTTTGCATGTGGGGCAATAGAACTCAATCTTCCCGTCTGTCTCCCGTGCATATGAAGTTAGTCGGCCATAGTCTAAGTTGAAGGCTGTAGTCCAACCAAGAATGAGTCCATTGATCTTAAATACATCTTTGAGATGTGTGCTGCACATTACCGTTTAAAATTGGTTCCTTCGAAGACTTTTCATCAGCATCGATTCCCGTAGAGACCGAAGTACCCCATCTTTGCTCAAGATAACGCTTTTTCAGATCCATTTGCATGTTCACTATTTCCGATTGAGTCTTTACTAAAGATTCTAGCGTCTTTAAAGTTTCCGGACTGCAGGCTGGGGTCAACAAAACTGACTGAAGTGGGATCAACATTGAAAATTTAAAGCACGTTGTTTATATGATACACATACTTTGCCTTGATGACTCGATCTTCTCGCGCATTTCTGACAAAAACTGTGACACTTGACCCTCAAGTTCCTCCTGTCGCTGGAGACATACTTGCATTTGAAAGTCAGAACTTGCTGCCGTACATCTACATAAATTGTGGTCATCTCTATGAAAAGACTCAGACATTTTCTTTTAAATTCAGCCTTACAGAGCAAGATTTGGATGAGACAGGTTGGCCTTCTGGAGCGTCTTTCTCTTTGCTTTCTTTTTAGTCTTCTTCCTCTTGCCACCCGCTACATTTGTCGTTTCACTGGTGTTTTCATCGTCAAATAGTCCCGGAGCTGCGCTGCTGGCTGAGGTTGAAATAGATGTGATGGAATGTCTTGGAGAAATTAGATCCTGTGATTTAGACACCTTCTCCCATATTTTATCCTTGAGCTTTCTCAATGGAACTGTCCTTCGCTCGCCCAACAGCCTTGACAATGTCTTGGAACTAATGTCATCATGAGGATTCCTTATTACATCCAGGATTCCCTCTTCCCTTAGCTCCAGTGGGTCAATGTGTTCTTTAATTGTAGCAGCCTTCAGTTCAATGGCGGAAAGATCAAGAGGGAGACGACTGCTATCCAAATCAATATGTACACTTGTTGCGGATGATGCTAATGAGTCAACTAGCGGCATTTCTGCATTAAAAAATTCATGTTCATCCGGTGGTTTGTTTATATCCTGAGATTCTTGTATGCGGATTTCGTCCACTGGGCTGTTGACTGGCATTGGAAGATTCCTTCGATTTGAAAAACTAGGAACGGCTGATATCCGTCTTTGTGTTTTCTGCAGCAATCGTTTGCCATTCTCAATTAGCTGGCGAGGGGGTTCCCGAGTTTTAATACCGCACTAGAAAAAATTCGAATGCTCATTGTTGTTGTCGTACTATGTGTTCTATAATTTTGGTTGTAATTTCGATCTAACCAGTTTAAGCCTTGGATCAGGTGTGTACGTCTGCTCCTGCAGTTTCCGTCTTTCGTTAATGGACTGTTCTGAAAACCTGGAGTTAACGGGGGTTCTGCCGGTGAAACTGGCGTTACTTCGTGCGTTTTCAGATCTCATGCGCGGAGGCCTCCGAACCTCCAGCCCTCCTTTAGCAACGTTGGCCCTCTCCCTTGGCCTGTGCGTCTGAGATAAAGACAATGGAAATATATCTGCTTTCTTTTCGTTAAAGTAAGCTGCCTTTTACCGTAGAGGGAATCTCATGCTTTATCTTGTCACCCTGCACCACCAGTTCAGCTAAGCTACCATTCACAGGTTCCGGTTCTTTGCCAGGTGTGGATGGTGTGACATCTTCTTTCGAGTGACCGGACTCTTTTGGTACAGAGAGGATAGAAAAACTTCGCGATTCCAGCAGGGCATCATAAGCTGAGGTGATTGCTG
>JAQFYD010000406.1:0-19697 GCA_034694225.1 Bourletiella hortensis | reverse complement strand
CGACGTTATAATGATTATAGCTGTTCTGTTGATCTCACATGAATGCAGTCGTAAATGAGTATCTAGTTGCTATTTGTGGATTGTCGCTTTACTTTAACCAGTAAAATCATGTAAGTTTGCCAAGATACGTGGTTTTGACGCACATTTCCATTGCGTTCTTAATGTTTGCATGCATTTCAAATAAGTTATTTGCAACGGTTGTTACCAGCACGTATTTATGATTCATAATTTCGCTTGTTGAGCTCGAATAATAATACCTACTGCTCACAAGCTGTAGTGTCATAATCTAATGTTGTGTCCGTAGAGGAGGAAAATGTAGAAAAACAAGCAGGAGGGAATCGGCAACAAAGAAGTATGAGTATGAGTACGTGCATTGAGCCGTAAAAAGGAATTATCTCGCAAATCGAGCTACCGCGCATAGAACTGTTGGAACGGCTGTTAGCCGAAAGTACAAGAATATCTGGTGTTAATGATACTGTTGATTTGTGAGGGGAATGATTACTCTGACAGCACATACATTTGCAAATGTTGCATATGCAACGAACAGTGCAGACTGCAGATCATATCCTCGTTAGCAGGTAGAGTTGTTTATGTGTACGTCAGGGCTTTTAAATTTTACAGCAGTGTGTCGGAGATTGTGAAAGTAATGTGAAAGGTGAAAGTTCTTTTTGCGACATGTGTTTCTCTCAAAAGGAGGCCGCTATTGATTCTGACAGTAAAATTGTCTTGTGTGACGGGTGACTTGATCCTGTCGTGAAGGATTAATCAGACTGTGAGAGGGATGAGTAGAGGTGAAGAAAACACTTTTTATCTTGTCAGACGGCAGTCAGTTTAGTACATCGCTTCTAGAGACTTTCGCCATTCTGAAGGATTGCCATTTCTTAAGAAGACGTATGATAGCATATGAAAACATGCTGTTGTAGCAAGCACCCACTGCAAATGTTCACATCCGCTTTGCAACTATTGCTTCTGAACAAAAGACCTTACCTCTACAGTACTAAATGTGGCTTTTTAAAAGAACATTTAATTTTTGCATGGATGGAAAGATCATCGGGGGAAGAAGGATTGATGTGATTTGAGCTTGCTCAAAGCTGCTATCGTATTCTTATTTTTTGTGTTTGTCATGGGGCTTCGTTGGTAGTGTATAGTAAAAGCATACCTGAGCACGTTCTTTGGTTTGACCCGTATTAGTTGTTAGAGGTGTCTTTTTCGGGAGACTTTATTACTGTACGTTTTACAGAATGAGGCGAAGCTGAACGGGTCTGTAGCGGGCTACACAGAATGTCCTACTCAGACGAGTAAATCAGATGTGCCGAAGCAGAACGTGATTACTTTGAGCTCGGATAATGGGAGTGGTGGTGGTGGACCTAATAAAAATGTTGTTGGAGTTGGAATGTCCGTCGTGACAATACGAAGAGGACCTCGACTCGATGGCTACGAGGGTCTTCCTCAGACCGAGTTTGAATTGTCTGACTTGCCTTCCATGTCACATCACCATCACCCTCATCCACATCCACATCAATTGCCGCCGCCGCTGAGTTGTAACTACCCGGATACGGGCTCGTATGTGCCTCAAGAACGATATGATGATACTCGAGTTCTTACACACGTTGGCTCTATCATCCCAATCCACTCCTTCTCCACGCCTATGGTAAACATTCACACTCAGACTACTGGCAGTTATCAGTTTTGATTTTGTACGTGTGTATATACATATGTATGTGTGTGTGGATGTGTGTGCACGACTCACATTCTTCAGGGTTTGATCGTCGACTGCATACGTGCGTACATGTATGGGTTTACACGTTTATCTGTCTAGTTATGGTGTGGTTTCTATGGTGAAAGAGAGTATGTAAACACTAAATAGCTTTCATTTAATTCTTCCAACAAAGAAACTAGAGGAAAGGAAGAAGGAGAAAGTGAGGTTTCGTCTGATGTGTAATCTGTTTTGTATACTGTATAAACATCAAGTTCAGGACAATACAGGAAGCTTCGTACAATCTAGTACTTGGGTCGTACAATGTAATACTTTAAGGCCCAAGTATCTGCAGCAGACATGGTGAGATGAGAACTGGTGGTGTCTGATGATTTGAAAAAAGCTATTGACCATACTACTCTAATGTATTGTACTTGAGAAGTTGAAGCAAGACGTAATCATGCTTTTAGACATGATGGTGTTGTGGTGGTAGTGGTGTGGAGATACATTCACCGGACACTTGACTTCCAAAGCGGACACTTGACTCTTTGGGATTGCTTTTTCGCTTCCTTCAGTGTGGTGGTATTGGCGTAAAAAATTACGAAGCACATTAACCCGATTTTCTTTTGTGAAAGAACTCGTCATCAGCTCTTCACTCATCAGTGAACCTTTTTACTCCGCGCTGTTGTATCCGCGTTTCGTAATGGTATAATGCTTCTTGGTAATATTTCCTCAGTGTATCGATCCATCTTCCGGAAAAGCTGATTGCTAGTAGAGTTCTCTCCCTCTTTCTCAATCCTTAAAACGATGTCCTGAGAGCTTCAAAAAACCCACTGCCGTACTAAGTAACTACTCTTGCAGTAATAGCTAAAAGGGGAGATTTTTTCGGGGGATCTAATGATTTGTGGCTATTGACTATGATTTTGATGGGTACGGCTGTTTAAACCGTATGTATGTACCAACTGGCGGAAACCCCGAAGCTAAGAAGTTGTACTGTACTGGGGGACGCGCTTGAACCCATAGCCCTATGTGCTTGTATGTGTAAGACGACATGACTATTTTTGGTACTATTTTGTGTACGCCTGGTCATTTCTTGACCACAGACTGCATAATATAACTGAACAGATGAGGCAAATTTAAGATACAAGTGTCACGTAAAATTCTCTTATGTCGTACGTGCAAAGCAGAAGTTATATAGTTTTGTGTTTGTGTGCAATGGCCCACTACCTTGAATACGTCTGCTACCGTTATTTCTACTAGCTACTACTACTACTTCTATAGTGCTCCTTTCAACTATCACACTACTAGTGCTACTTCGGTTCTACCGCTACTCTACTACTTACTACTACTACTACTACTACTCTTCATGCTTCTGTTCTGTCTCGGATATCGTGGAGTGCAAAGTTGGAAATGATAGGATTGGATGTGATTGCTACTTGCAGGGTCCACAACATGTTGATCAGCAGCAGCAGCAGCAGATGGATGGGACTGCGCCTCTCCTGGGACAAACTTATGCTATGAATATGAGCATACCAGTAGATCCATCAGGTTCCGACTACCCAGACTTGCTTGACATTCCTCATCGGTCCCAAGACTCACCAGCCGGGAGCACAGCTTCAACAGTTCCTGACTCGACCCGTCTTGTGATGCCTCAGCAGTTGAACCCTGCTGCTCTGGCCGCGTATGATACTACACCTGGTCGGAATTCTATGGCAGTTAATTATGTGCAACATGCAAATGGAAGACCCCATTCCCCTTATGCGGCCAGTGTGTCTTCTTTCACCTCAGAACCTGCAGTAATTGTGCCACCCCCTAACCGACCGGGCTACGTGACCCTGCCTCGTCGTCCACGAGTTCCTAGTTGGAGTCCTGCCTCGGCATATATGCCTGTAGCGCCCCTCTCCCCCAGTCCCACTGGTTCCTGTCCCCCTCCTACTGTTAAGGTTAATCCGAAGTATGATAACTTGGGACCTCGAACAACGGCCGATGGTAGTTCCAGATTATCATTGAATAAAATAAATGACGGCATTGGAACTGGAGCCTTGACACCGTCCAATGTGCGTTCTCCCACATCGAGACAAACTCCACTTTCCCTCCATAGTCCTGGCCCAAATTTTGCATTTGCTCCCATTCAGGAGCATGAGGGGACTTCAAATGCTGGAGTGAGTGAACAGCCTCTTGCGACATTACCGAGGTCATGGAAACCGCATGATTCTCCCGCTGGAAGTAGTGAGTACCCACCTGCTATTCCTCAAACGACGACTAGTAGTGGGAAGAAAGTGCCACCTAAACCGCCGCCGAAGCCAGTCAAAAAGTCTGCTGCTTCTGAAACCACAAAATCAGTACAAACGACAAGCCAAACCGAAGGAGATGACGGCACTGAAGTATGACCCTCCGCTCAGGATCATGCCTGAGAAAAAAGAAAAATGACTTTGACGATCCT
Organism: Bourletiella hortensis; assembly: GCA_034694225.1. Taxonomy (NCBI): domain Eukaryota; kingdom Metazoa; phylum Arthropoda; class Collembola; order Symphypleona; family Bourletiellidae; genus Bourletiella; species Bourletiella hortensis. The sequence continues at coordinate 15,558 of JAQFYD010000406.1, read as the reverse complement.
GAGCGAGCTAAAATAATAGTTATTGTTGCGTTTCAAGTGAACTCTTTTTATCTATTTTTCGGTGTGTGGATACACTTCGATATTGAAGTTATCATCTGGAATGCGTCATAATCATTAGAGTGAATATGTTGGATCCAATCCTTATGATCAGATATGTTAAATTTTACCTACTTGTACCTCTTTGATAAGAAGGAATAGCGCGCAGAATGAATAGACGGCGAAGAAGTTGGTAGCTGTGTTGACTGACATGAAAACCCACCAAATGTGCATCCCAAATATACTTTCGTGGTGAAGGACAGTGATGCTGTGGTGGATAAGTGTATGTGTGGAGGCAAAAGCATAGACTTAAGTGTACTTATTTAATTCTACATATTCAAATAGCTCGTTCGGTTAGTTACCCTTCGCTACTTGTATCCATACGGTCTGCCATTTCCCTAGAGGAAGATTTTTATTTGACTGATTGCATGTATGCAGTATTTATGTAATCCACGTCCACGGTTTGGTATCACTGCGTACGAATCGCGTACCAAAAGCAGATGGGATCATAAATGTAGTTCATGTTTCTAATCAATGAAACTCGTTGATTTTACTTTGTTTACTCGGCTGTTCAATTTTAGTTAACAGTTATTTTTAAGAAAATTAATGTTAGTTTTCTGTAACATATTCATGTTCATACTACGTTAACAAAAGTTTCCAGCCTTTTCATTTAGCCCCTGGAGTCTAATTTTATGTCGAAATTTCTGTTAATTTCTTTGTCAAGCGCTTTTATATTTGTGTAAATTATTGTGATGTTGTTTCTTCCATTGAAGATGCTGTTAAGATTTTAAAGTTTGATCTTCGTGCTCATATGAGTCGAAATTCCCGTTTAGGATTATATTGAAGATGTAAAAATTGATATTATGAATTGTGTTGATGACCTTTGTGCGATAGCTTGAGAGTTAGAAAAAACAAGACTGCAGAATAGCGGAAGAAACTTGGAGGCTCTATAAGAAGGAGGAAATACTTCCGGAAAGTCATGGAAGTCACAAAAGGAAGCTGCACATTGGCAGTTATTATTGTTTTCAGCGTAATTATTGGTATTATTTATTTCCTTGTTCATGAGCTTTCAGTTTGCTTATGGAAACTACATTTCAATAATTATTGTTGTTGTTATGGCGCAAGGGAGATTCCAATGACGACTTTTATACGGACTATCGTAGCATCTTTTGGATGTCGTAGACGAGTGACAACTATTACTCATTCGTTTTAATTATTAACTCATGTAAGGTTGTAATAAGAATATATATATATTATAGGAAAGTTATAGAAGTCATGGCCAAGATAATGATGACAAGAACACTATATATATTCGGTAGCCTAATAGGATACTGTGTACTTAAGAATGAAAAATATTTTGTCACTTCCAAAGAGATCAACAAGATAATATTAGTGTATAAAGTACATAATTAGTTAATCCTGTGGAACCATGTAATTTTAAGAATTTAACAGTTTCGATGTTCCATTTATTTAGTTCTATAGATAAGGAGGAAGGGGGCGAGGAGGAGGAAGCGCTCTAGATATTATACAATTTCTAGTAATGTGAACTCTTCATGTGTCAGTATGTACAAAATTCTTACGTAAAATGCGCATTGTTATGCATTTTTACTAGGATTAAATTTAAGAATACTATGCAAGAGAGTGAGACGAAGATGGATAGAAATATGATAAAAAAAATTCTTGACAATTACGATTTGACATGACCGCCGCCATTATTTTGTGCAATGGTGTTTATCCAAAAAAAAGTTTACTTGTGTGTTATCTCTAAGAGCATTGAAATTGTTCGGGAAAAAATTGCGTTTATTTCACGTTCAAAGCAATTTTGTTGACGACTATAACCATTATAATTCTAAAGAGTAAGCATAGTATGCAGAACATGAGTGCCCTTGAAAATAGTAAAAATCGAATTTCTATGTCCCACAAAGCAAGATGAACTTTCTGTACCTTTAAGAAAGAAAATATTGGGAAATCTTATAAAAATTATGAATTAATGCATGAAGTAATTATTCCTTCCGGAGTAGTAATGACGATTGCTGTAATTTATTAGCCCGGTAAGATTCTGTCGTTATTCCTGTGTTCATCAGCTCTCATGATATGGAATCAGTGGAGCAGTGTTAATTATTCTTTATTGAGAGGTAAAAGTGCTGAGCATGACCGTGCTACACACATGACATTCATAAATTTTAGTTGGGCCTCGACAGCAGTTTGGGTTTTTAAATAACATGGTGAGATATGATGTTATGACTCGTCATTAGTTTCTTGTTGACTTTGACTATATGTCCAGGAGACCAAAAATTCATGAATGTCCCACCATGGTTCTAGCAGCGAAATACAGCTACAAGAGCAAGCTTGAACCCTTGACTGAGAAGCCTCAGCTTTAGTTACAATAACAATTAGTACCACGAACCTCAGCCTTCAATGCATTTATCATGGAAGCTTACAGTTATCTTACGGACACAGTGGTCATGTGTATACCAAGATATCGAATGACTGAACAAATATAACCATCAGGCGAACTTTGGAGGTTATTTGATGTTACAGCCTGTGTGTGGGCATGAAAATATATATGTACTTAATTCCCGGAACTGCTGCAGTTAAGCTGTTGACGCTTCTATTAAAGCCCGATGTTTGCTTGTATGTATTATTTGGAGCAATTAATCAATGCAGAATAATTATTATTGTCTTGTCAGTAGAGCTTCGTCTACCCACCCAAACGACAGAAACAGGTTCTGTGAGTAATGAGCGTTGAATTTAATCTATACACTTGTTATTACCGTTTATTTAGATGGCTCAAATAATAATTGTGGCCAACATTTTGAATGTCATAAATGAGTGCTCGGATGCACTCGCGTGTACACGCCAATTATTATGTAAGTTATTAACTATAAAACGTGATCTGTTCTGCGCCCTTCTGTACGTACTCACGGGGAAAGTGTAGTGCTAAAACTCTTGAAAAATGTTAATAATATTAATTATTATAGTAAGTTATCCGTGATGGAATAAGAGAGTAAATGTGCAGGATTCCTAAATCATCCTTACTATTATGTCATCGTTGAAAGTCTTGAGCAAATGCTTTGTATTTAATGTTATGCAGTTTTTTGGTCTCGAGTGAAAATAATCAATGAATTATTGAAAATACTTAGCAAAATTTTGAAATAATAAAACTGAAGGATATTACCTGAATCAAAAATATTTCTTCTTCGGCCATTCATGGTACCTAGCGGTTTGTCTTTAGCATCATCACTTTCATCACCGTCATCATGCTTATGAACTATTTGGAAGCGAGAGAAGGACCGCATCCCAAGCCGTAACTATTTAAAGTTCTCGCAAATTAATTACTCATGTTTCTTGACGTCAGTCACCTTCAAAGGCCCTCTATAGAAGAACCAGCAGTAGGCTTTTAGAGACAGTTCATTAAAAGTCAAGTAAGGATGATTTTAGCATAATAATTTATTAGCAGGTGAAGAAGAGCATCATGCTGAACCACAAGTAAAATTTGAATGAACAAAAGAGAGAAACAGAAATGATAGAGCGGAGCAAGTAGCTGCGGAAAAGACAACATGAACAAAAGTCGGTCGCACTCAACTTTGTAACTTAGGTAGGGAAAAGTAGGAGAGAATATAGGAATTGCTCATTCTCAAAAGCTTGCCAAGGCTGACTTGATAGTAGTATACGACACAAGCATGACTCCACCACCTATGCTTCGGAACAGATTCACCGCAGATCCAGCGTAAAATCCCCGGATTCCGGTTTTAGCATAAATTTTCCTCGCGACATGACCAAGACTTTCCTGTAAATCCGCAAAGGTGCTTCCTTGCATGCATCAGATTTTCACATGATCACGTTGTTGAAATAGACAAACGAATGGTCGTTGTATATTGTTCGACAATAACAACAGAAGAAGGACTTGTAAGGAGCGAAAATCAGGACATATTTATCACGTACATACCTTACCTTCACGGCTCTTTCTAAGCATCATATTCCTTCGAACAGTGTCCATAGGATATGCCACAAAACTTGCAACCATGGATGCCGTAAAAGCCGGTAGTATCTGACCAGTCACCTTTCGCCTGTACTCCATTGGAGCTAACCTCATGCCCAAGTCGAAGATTCCAAAATAGCAGCCGCTGTTGGTTCCATTGATTACACAGTTTTAAGTATTGAATGTGTGGATTTTTCTCCATTGAGAAGCACGGGGAGAAAGGATGAAGGTAAGAGAGAAAGAAGAAGAAGAACAGTGATGCTTGGAGGGAAATTTTACCGGTAAATTATGATGCCCAAGACGGAGAAAGGAAGACCTCTGTACACTGCTCGTATGCCAAAATTTCTGTATGTGCTTGCCAGAACTGCCAGAACAGTTCCACGTTGAGACTTCCCTTTCTTGCTCATATCTGCTGCCATGCTACATGTGATTTATCATAGGGAAGAAGCCTTGTTAAACTTGAGTGGGAACAAGCACTATCATAAAGCCAGCTAACTATGTTGGGAGATTTATAGGACGAAATAGTCACTAAAATGGCTGAGAAGAATTTGCCAATCCCTACGGCAGAATAATTCCAACTTACTTGGTTTTGGCATATTCCAAGGGATACAGCAGAGATGTCATACAAGCTCCGGCTATTGATCCACTCATACAACCGATCATGAAAGCACGGACAGGAGTCTTATTTTTCCCAAACCACTGGGATAGTACTAATGTGAGTCTGCAAACGTTCAGAAATAATCATAGAATTAGGTCAGCGCCGGAGGTGCCCCTGTCTGTCAGTACTACACTGCTGTCGCAAACTTGCACTTTCACTAATATAATTCCCATTCCACTAACTTTCCAAGCATATAAAGAGAAGGAAAGCTGACTAACTTGTCTTTTAGAGCAAAAGTTAAAGCTTGGTTGGGAATGGACTGTAAAATTGTGGCTGAATGTCCTCTCCATAGGCCCAAGAATCCTTGCTGGGATATGATGATTCTCAGGCACGCAAATATACCTCTTCCGGCATGCACTGTAAAGACATGAGAGTAGAAAATTCGAATCATCATCCCCTCGCTTTTATCTCTCAAAACCGAATATATTATTTCTGGAAGCTCATAGGTATGAACAGTGATTGGAGGAAATATTTGCAGCATAATTGAGTTACCCTCGTGACGAGTATCTGTTGCGATGGTTCTTCTCAGAGCTTGCACTTGGAATATAAGTTTCACTCTGTCCACTGGACACACCAACGTTTCTGCTACAAGCGAAGAAATAAACGCAGCAATAAAATTCTTTAAAAAATCATGCTTCCTTTCTGGCACTGATTTGCCATTGCTATCCACTGGCTTGAGTCCTGGCTGGGTGTCAGCATCCTCTGGTGATCGTGGTGGCTTTTCCATGATGAATTCGATAACGGCAATGACGAGGAATTCTTCCTTAATTCATCCACTTTCACCATTTTGAAGGCCGGGAGCCACCTCATTAATGGCTTCTCCCACTTTCAGCAGATGCGATTTCTCGGAAACGTTCATGCATTCAAAATAAGCTTCCTTGTATAGTACGGCTGTTGGCAAGATGGACACTTGATAGATATATTCAGCGTTGAACAAATAAATAGAACATAGGAAAGTAGGAAAGCCAGAGCAGAGCAGTAGAGCCAAACAAACTTAAATATTAAATATCACTTTCTTTGATCCTTAAGTAACCGCATACTCAAAGGCCGTCCGCAAACAACCGGTTGACTGTAGCAGGGGCCTGCTACATGCTACAAAGCCAGCCACAACAACAACAACAGGTAAACATTGTTTCCAAAAGCTCCCACAACACCACGTTACAAATTAAATTCTAAGAACATTCATTCAAAATATTACGGCACGGCAGCCGAGCCACGAGTTTGTAGTTGCATTATTCATCATCATGTTACGCATTAATTTGAAAGCAGTTTGAGAATACCCAGTCACTAAGACAATTTCATAATTTTTTTCTAGCCGCACAGTGCTGCCTGCTGCGCTCCTAAAAACTCATTGCCGATGCCGATATCAATCAAGCTTGATTTCAAATACTCAAGTATGGAATTTAGAAAATGTAAGGTCATCATCAATGAACAATGACGCATAAAAGTTGTTGAACGATTTTCATCCAGTCTGTACCCATTCTGCCCGCACAACTTTCCCCATCAGTTTCAACCAGCGTATCATACTTTGCTCTATGCTCTTCATGTATTATGCACCATGGAGAAAGCATTTTCCCTGTGCTCAACTCATCAAAACTTGTCGTCCACGTTGAACTACTTACTACCCCTTCTATATTATTAGATTAGATTGTGAAACTGAAACATGAGAGAAATACGTCATGATGTGTCTATGTTAATATCAAATTTAGTTGACATAAGGCGGAGTCCCCCTTCCTGGAGACTAATCAGATGGACTGGAAAAGCATGCGGGCAGTCTAGGTTGTGGAATCCGAATCGGACATTCTGAGCCCCCTAGTATGCTAGAAAGTTAACTATGTAACCCACAATTCTATTCCCAACATATGTTTCAAGTCAGGGCATCCACTACTGGAAGGAGACTGAAAAAAAAATTGGCAGGCAAATATAGCAAACTCGTCTGTTTTCACCAGCAGCCAGAGGTATGTTCTGCTCTATACTAACAAGGACCTAAACAAGGTGCAGGACTACTGGCAGGTGAGATAGGCCTCACTGATAGTGTCAACTATCCCCTTATCTACCTGAATATTATTATGTCCTTGCTCCTATCCTCTAATTTAATTATCACTTCTTGTAGTCCCCATATTATTTTTGACTGATTTCTGGGTGGACAGCCAATGCAAACAGATAGCACTATCGACATACATTTCTGGTGAAGCTGCTGTAGCTTACTTTCTTCCTTTCTTGGAAAGGGGTGCAGCTTGAGTGGCGGCGGTGAATTCGTAGTATCCAAAACATAATTGATTTTGACAGTAATGTTTACACAATAATTATTTTTCGTTGGAAAAGCAATTGACCAGTATTTGTGTGTATCGTTATCATATTATTGTTTTTGTCCATTGACCCGACCGCGATTTGGAATTCTTGTAACGGCGAAGAATATATGTGTAGACCGTTTTAAAATGTACGTAATGACATAATTTGTACCAAGTCATGTACAATTCAGTCCTGTAGTTTGGCTGCGATTGGTGTTTCTGACATGACATGTGAAATGAGATAATAACGGGTTCAATTACATGTTTTGGATTTGAGCCCTTTGAATTTTTTCATATGTCCGATCATGGATCTCATGTGTTCAAAATTTTTGGAAGGAATAACGAGTTGAGGTTGTCATGATTTCAGTATGGTTAGTCCTTTGCGGAGTTTGAATGCGATTTTGGAGGACTACTTACTTACTTTAGATGTAGATTGAATAGATTTAGATAGATAGGGAAAGCTAATGAGATTCTGTTTTAAAAGTATGCTGTTGAACTTGATCAAAAAGACGTTTTACTTTTGTGACTTTGAATTTACTTTTTATTGTTTGAATTATTGATTTCTAAAGTTAAGACATTGGAATTAAAATTTCGAGATGTGTAAGCAGATTTTGTGTGAATCATTTGCAGGAGATATGAGCCACGTTGAGGACTTGACTGGGGGGATAATAGAAGATGAATTATGGGGACTGAAGTGACGTTCGCTTGATTGAATAATCCTTCATTCAGAATGATTTCATACCTCGCAGTATTTTTGGTGGGGCTGATATTTGGAGTTGGTCTAGTCGTTGGAGGCGTCTGGTACGTCTTAAATTCATTTTTGTACGACCCGGAGGCGAAAGATGATGGAACTTCGAAACCGAAGCATGTGAATTCATCAACGTTTCAGCTACCGCCGGTATGACTGGTTTCGTTTTCGTTTCGTGATATACAGTTTCGTGGATGAATTGATTTTACTTCATTTTCACTTTGTTCGTAGGTGCTGTTATCGAAAATCAATGATGAATCGTGCAAATCAAAAGAAAGCTGTTGGGCTCTCAACTTTGTTCTTTACTTCCTGTTCCGAGAGCTTCGAAACTCGGAGCCAATACGGCGGTGGATCCTACGAAAGCTGTCCCTGGAATTTGAAGAGCTTCTCGCTACCACTGTTTTAGGGAAATTTTTTTCGTCTATATCGGTAACTACAAAATGCTCAGAAAGAATGTTAGAAAATAATTGCAATGGAAAAATTGATGAGTGAATTTTGTTGTTAGATTCACAACTTGGACGTTGGGCAAAACTTTCCAGTGGTAAATTGGTTGAAGACTTCAAGTGTAGAGCTCCATCCTATTTTTAAGAGTATTGCAACGTTAGATATTCTCGTAGACCTTGACTACGCTGGTGGATTTCAGTTCTCTATTCAAGCAGAAACACACCTGAAACATCATGCATTCCTTTCTGTACAATGTGAGCTGAATATTTTCTTGGATCCGTAATTGAAAATGTTAAGCACGAAATGATTTCATAAATATATACTTTGTTATAGTTAACGGCGTCAAAGGTCAAGCCCGTCTGCAATTTTCTACGGAGCCATACGCTCATTGGTCATTCAGCTTCGTCGAAAATCCGAATATCGATATCTCTGTTGTATCGCATCTTTATGGGAAAAGTTTTAATCAGATCACGTCAATAATCGCTAGTCAGGTACTTATGATTTACTGGAAATTGAAGTATTTAGTAAAATGGTAGTGATGATCCATATAACTAAATATTGAACACAGTTGAAGCGATCCGTGCGGAAGAAACACACCCTTCCTATGTTTAAAATCCGTTACAAACCGTTTTTTAACCGGGTGGATCATATTCTTGCCACGTTGGTCCCTGAAAGTGCACCACCAGTGGAGGCAAAGGGCACTTTGGAAATAACAGTAATTGAATGTAGAGGTCTCATGCCTAGCCTACTTCACGGAAACATCTACGCTCATATTGCTGTCGGTAAATGAAAGACTCTTACTTAACTTGATTTAAGTGTTGTATTTTTTCTGTGGGTTTCCTAATATTTACCCTGTCGTAAAAGCAACTAGTGTCGAATAAAATTATGGTGCTATTGCAGGAGATTTTAACTGGGTTGCAGCCTATCCAGATAGCTCTCACGTCTTTATAATACTGGACGTTGTTTGTGTGAAAACTGCCAAAAGAGAAGTTAGCTTGGACTTCACACTTGTTCAGTAAGTACTCTTGAAACTTGCATTAAGCTTTTCTTCACTGACTGTATTCATAAGAAATTCTTCATTTTTAAATAGGCAAAACGACATCCCTACTGTTGAATCAGTAAGCTCTTCTCGCGGCAAACAAGTATCCCATGAGGGATGCATGCGTCTAATGGAACTTGCACCTGGAGATGAAATAATTGCTGTTGACGGCAAAGCAGTTACCACTACCAAGCAGTGCATAAAGAATTTTCGGAACAGTTCGTCTATGAAAGTTGTGTGGAGAGTTAGACGTCGTCAGCCCCATGCCTCCACAGTCGATGTCAGTGAGAATCATAATGGAAGTGAAAATGGTTCTAATACAGACGGAAAGAAAGCGACAAATCTAACTCCAGATGCCAATAATGCGGAACCTGGCCATAGTCGTCGAAGTTCTGACGAAGTTGCAGAGGTGAGAAAATCTATTGCAGAAGCACCTCGGACCTTCGCGTTTCGTTCTTTAGTCCACTTACCGGGCTGTAACGAAAGTCTGCAGCAAATCTTCAGAACGAGTGATTTTCCTTCCACGAAGGTAAGGAAATAACTTCCGTCGGAGTTGGCGAGGAGTGAGATAAAGGTTTTCAGATTCTTTTCATGATGATGTTGTAGGATCCGCTTTTTGGGGAATCATTCACGCTTGGTGTCGAGGAGTCACACAGGTACGTGAATATAACGATCTGGAGCTCTGTTCGACCTAAAATTCAGGCAGGCACTAGTAACAGCAACAGCCCTACAAGTAGTCCCGCAAAGAAGGGAAATAAGGTGAGATTCCAAGTTGGTATTACTTTTAAGATGATATTTCCTGACCTCAATTTACTTCTGTGTTTATTTAGAAGGAAAGTGATGACACATTTCCATTTGGTCAAGACAGTGTCGTAGGTGTTCTTACTGTTCCGCTTTGCGACGTTATCACTGAGTGCTCTACAATTGGAATGGGCTATTTTGTGAAAGACTATTATTTGGCGTCGCCCGATGGAAATGCCGGAGCAGCGTAAGCATAGATTATAGTTCTATATCGGGCTTGTTTGTGATACGTTGCATTCAGTGAATGACTTTGTTGCAGGCGAGACCATTGGTTGAAAGATCACTCTGGATTCGAACCTCATATGTGTTACGGAAGGATCAGTGTTTCCTTTTTGTACAAGGGAAAGGATTCGAAGCGTAAGGACTCGGCAGAATCATCCTCAACCTCTATGTTGGCCCCTGTGGAAACTGCCACCGAAGCAACAGCAGAGCTTACGAAGCTGAGCCCTACAGAGGAGCCTCAGTCGCATCAGTTTGCGCGAACTCATTTTCGGAGTGCCACCGTCTGTGACTACTGTAACAAGAAGGTATTTGTTTAAATTTGTGAAACAGAAGTTTTTCTCTTAAAAACTATTGTATAGCTTGTTTCAACCTTTGCATTGTTTTCCTTTACTCCAGATATGGTTAAAGGAGGCGTACATGTGCTGCTTATGTAGCATGAAGTGCCACAAAAAGTGTCACGAGCGGTGCATGGCGAATACTGTATGTCGGGGATTACCTGAAGTTAGAATTGCCGAAAGCATTGCGAGTCAAAGTCTGCAGAAAACGAACAGTTCCTCTACGCCCGAGATCATAACTACAGAGAGCGAACCTACTAAACTTTTAAGCAACGAATGTGATGATGAAGATGAATCGTCATCGAGGAAACACTTGACTTGCGAAAATACGGTAAGGGAAATATAAAACATCATTTTTCATCCTAATTTCGTAGATAGATAAGATTGAAACCGTTGCTAGGGTTCTAATGTTCGTCGACGGACTCTGGGTGGATTGATTGTAAGCGCCGTGCAGAATCGATCGGCTCAGTTACGCCGGGCGGGCTCCGCTACTAATTTATTACCTCCGTCAATGAATCCTAACTCTTCCAGTAGAAGCCTACCCCAATCTCCGCAGGCCTCACCAACAACTAGTAGAAAAGTGAGTGGATAAGAGAGTGTAGATTCGTATTTTGAGCGTATATTTTTTAGCCTCCGTGGAGAATTTTTTCCATGAATAATATATTTTAAGTATCTTTACTTTATTTTGCAGGCCTCCGTAGCATCTGGTAGCAGTGGGAATATGTGCGGTTCAAACCCTTTTGAGAGTCTGGACTCCGTAGATGTCGACGGTGTGGATATTTCTGCAGATGACTTGAATGCAGCTGTTGAACATCTAATTCAGCATTCAAACGAAGATGATTTAGTGTCGATGGCCAAGGAAACCGGAAGAGATGTGTTCTGCAATTTAACTCTGGCCGATCGAAAACAAAAACTTAATCACGTGGTCAGTTCCATTAGAATGTGTATTCTTGCGTTCTTCTGTATCGCTGCCCTTGGTTTATCGATATTAATTTGTGGCATCTTTGCACCGTAATCACTTGGCCTTCTCTTTTCGACATTGGCAAATGCTATTGCATTAGTTCTCATTGATCTTGGCTGTTTTTTTACATTTCTTATGTCGAAATTTGTTTAGTTGGATGCATGCATTGCTTTAGAGATTTGGTGGTGCGAAGAGAATGCAGGTGTACTGACTGAGTATTCATTTTCTCCTATTGGAGAGACAATGACAACGTGTTGTCCTGGAGATGATTTCCACAAAATTGCTGAGGCCTTGTGCAATATACAACCGCCTTCAGAGCACTGATAGAGTTTATATTTCATCACTCATAGTTTTGCACTGTAAAGGAAACCTCAGTAACCTATATATGGTGTACAAAGGTGATTTTAGATTTGTTTGCAACTTCAGTGAAGACGTACCCGTATGAGTGAACGCTGCGCTGTAGTATTATTCCATTACTTCTAGCCTTGTTTGTGATAGTCATACCATTAGGTACTAAGCCTTCTTGTACTCCAAGAAGTTGTGTTACGGTTGTGGGTCCGTAGAACTTATAGTCTACTATTTTTGTTTCTAGATCTTAAATAATTTGTCGGATAGAGACTGATAGTATTATCCCGCTTTTAAATTCGCTTTGTCCCTGAGTCATTTCCGGTGGATATCACCTTAAGAATAATAATAATGAGACCTACAGGTAGCTCTTAATGTATCTCCCTGTAGAATCGTGCTGAAATTTACTGTAACTTATAATATTCCAATGAATTTCGTAAATGGGCTTCCAAGGTAGTATGCCAAATAACATATGAAGTCGTTTTTCGGCTGTTGCATAGGACACAGTAGCCATGAGCAGTAAGCTTGCAGTTGAAGCCATGTCATAATTATGTAGGATTTCAGCACATAACGCGTACGTATAGTTATTGCCGGTGGTAAGTAAAATCTAGCGTGTTCGGATTGTCATCCTGGATATCTTTATAAATTTCTTAGACTGTTTGGCGTCCTTATCGTTGTCGATGTTGGTAATTATTACAGAAAAATGGTGCCTACATATTTTTAGTAAATGCAAGGTAACGATATGATTAAAATATTATAATGTTCTACTAATTTTTATTTTCTTCATCTCATGACAGTTGTTTGGGTTCTTGTGCTGTAATAACTGGACTGCAATATCGTTCAGACAAGCTTAAGTGATGCATGTCAATTCTGTTACTACAACACTTTCCAAGTACTTTGCATGTACATTGTCTCTGCTGACTTGCCTTGGTTCAGGATGGCTTTATGGAGTCATGCCGCCGAGAAATGTTGAACGTCAAAGTGGTTCTGCTGATGTTGAATGTTTTTTATCATGAGCCTGTTTGGATTTCTGTTACGCTAGAAGCAACTCTTTAATGACTGGATCTATTTTTGTGCTTAAGGAAGTAAAATTGGTAAACTTTTGTGTATGAAGCTCAATCGACTTCAAGAGGAAATAGACCTAGTGACGAACGAACGTCTTGCTCTATCCAAAGAGGAAGGTCAGGCTGGACCCAGCGCAGCAAAGTTTCCAGTGTCCTATCAGGCCATGAAATGCGAAGAGAGGACGCAAGCCTTAGCACTTCTAATGCTTCACTTTTGCGCTGGACTCCAACATGTTCAGGACCTTGAAGAAAAAGAACGTGATGCTCGAAAAGACCACGAAGTTGAAGCTGGGCCAGTGACGACAGATACTAACAACAAAGAATCCCAAGAACCGAGCTGAAGGACCATAGCTCTGTTTTGCATGATGTCAATCGATTGCTGACCTTAGCGAATTTTTACTTCAAGTAACTTCCACTCAGTCGATCTGATTCTGCTAGGATGAAAGAGAGGAGGTTGAGGATTTCCCGGGATTCATGTTTCTTTGTTTTGATTAGGTCAAAAGCTGACTACGTAATATTTTGTGCACATACAATTATTTATGTGTACGGAGTGCAAAACTCGAGTTAAGTGGTGAGCCAAAGAGATGCATTATCTGCGTGTCTATTCTTAGCTAAGCGTGATGGCGTCATTCGTACAAAGTTTCCAATTGAATACAAAACGGTAGCGACTAAAGCCATGGCGACATAATGCTTTCCCCATGATCTCTCTTATGGACTGAATCCAAGTTTTGACGGCGAAGAAAATTCATTCCAGTTCTAGTCTGTGTCATATTTTGTAACCTATGCACCCGTATTGTTGAGCCATACCATGGCGATCCATTATGACGGGTTTATCTTAGCGTCTCCGGCTACCCTAGTCTCGCATCTACGTGAAAATTAAATATTTTTGTTAGTTTTGATTTAGCTTAAAAAATCACATTTATTTGTCGGAGTCCTTCCTGAGATTATTGCTAGACAGTTAAAATAGAGAGAGAAGACTACAAGCGTCATGTTTTTACACCACAGAAAGAATTATTGCATGCAGTATGGTAAGTGAACCGTAAAAATTGGTCCGGTGGGTAGTGGCACATGTATTAATGCCATTGTCGAGCTAGTACACTATGATCCTTCAGTTGTTACTTTAAGCGAAAAGTCTGAGCAATACGAAGATTTGTCCGTCAGGCCAAAACTGTAAGTAACTGAGTGGTTGTTAAGAGGGCAAATAAAATCCGGCGGTGCTCCACACTGGAGTCCTTCAAAAGTTTAGCCAAAAGAGATAGATTATACACCGCTAGACACATACCGGTGGATGTATTTCATTGAGTCTGTAGTTGGTAAGTGAGTGTTTTTAAGGCAAAGTAGAATTTTAGTCGTATAGCTGTTTAACTAAATCTAACCTCGTGATCTATTGCCTCTGGATTGTCACATAACTGCACTTCCACATATTTGCTCATCGCACCGCTGTATACTGGCAAGCATCCTCTTGACTGCCTCTTTATAGACACTACTATCTCATTAGCTAGAAATTAAAATAATTAAAAAATGTAGTCCAACTTGTAATGTCACATCAAGCTATTTTGCTATTAACTGTTAGATGACTGCACTTCTTGGTGTCGTAACAGTTCTGCACTTCATTATCACATGTTCATGTATGTCCATTAAAGGTAAGTTTTACTGGATTAGTCAAAAAATGCGTCAAGATAGCATTACTTGCTGCAAGACTGTAGGAAATATTTGCTATACAGAAATGCTAATAAGGAAGAGCAGACTCACATTATGTACTTTGATGTCAAGGTTTCCAAATCAGCATGCAATAACTATCTTGTTTAGGTCTATATGTGTGTGTGCATATTCAACTAGGCGACAGAAATGTAGAAATAAACGCACACGTTGCTAACTGAGGACAAGGTGAAGGCACAGTGCACGGCATGTTTCGGGCCAATGTCCTACCAAGTGCATGGAATGATTGCTTCTGGTGTCAGTGGTGACAGTAAACAGAGCTGGAGCAAAGCAAAATGGAATGTTCAAGATGAGAATTTCGCATGATTGAAACTCCAAATAATTTTTTTGGAATCGGCTACGTTTAAGCTTCATGGCTACGAATAGTAAGTAGCCCTGGCCCTGACGGATAAACGTTTACCCGTTACCGTAAAGTTATTCCGTGCATGCCGAACTCTCTGGGTAAAGAGAAAGTTTCCAGCAGCATCCTAGGCTGTTTCGAATAATTCGAATTATTACTGAATTATTTCACTGTTAATCATGCTGTCCACGTTAATGTTGCCTATTATGAGATGTTTTCTATACCAGCCTAAAAAAGGAAATGACCTGCTTAAAGCCTAAGTTTGCGATATTCAAGTGAGATGGAAAGTATGAGTCAATAGTGATTCACGTCAGTGCAAAAGTATTTGTTATTATTTTGGTGACAACCCCTATCTTCCGAGAACTTGTTATTCGTGCAAACAACGAATGTTACTGCTTCGTTGCTGTCATTGATAGACAGTATATTTATATTAGTACCAAAAGGAGAGAAAGCTTGACCATGGAAAAATCGGGAAAGCTGTCTTCATAGCTCGTACTCTCTGCGACTGCAACACACAGAGTTGTAATTCACATGGTGTAGTACAACATTCTTGAAGATTATTTACAAAATGCA
>JAQFYD010000405.1:0-19715 GCA_034694225.1 Bourletiella hortensis | reverse complement strand
ATAATAATAATATTTATTGCTATTACTATAGCGAAGCATGCAATAATAATAATACATTTATATCATGTACAGAAGATAAGAGGAAGTTTCTATGACATTAATCTACGATTTTGGAACATATCGCAGTTCCCAGGCAGTATTCAATGATTGTAAGTTGTACCCAACCAGATTCAGTATCGCACTACGTATAATAATATCGTTCGCCATCCTGAGTGACCGTAACCACAGCCGCATGATACATGAGCAAAAGAGTAATTACAATGGGGATGATAATGGTCGTCATAATATGCAATTGCTTAATGCTTTTCCATGGCAACTTGATATAATTTTTGGAAGTCATGCTCGTAGCTGTATGTACAGTAGGCGAGTGATGAAAATAATGACAATTACGATGAATGACTGCTATTATTAAAATTATTATTATGTAAAGTCTTTATTATCGCTAGATTTTTGTTTAAATAAAATATATATCTATATATAATCATGACAGTAATATATGTTTAATATATTTAATGTAGATATTGGCATATGCGTGTGCATTCCATACAATAGAACAGAAGACTCTTAGTAATTACTGCTTATTTTGGCGACAGGGAAAGCGATCCTCTTTAAAAATATTACATCTTAAAAAAAGTAGTTTCACAAGATGAGCTCTGTAAGGCTTCCGGACAAGGAATATTTTCTCTACTACAATATTTATTTACTCCACCCAACTAGATAACTGAGCAGATTCAGAACTATTTGACATTTTCACGCATTATAAAGGACGAGAAGGTAGTACGGCACGTAAAGTCTGTCTCAAAGACGTTTCTTCTTAACTATCTTTGTGATCATCAAATATATGTATGTAAAAGACTCTAATCCTAGTATCTGTAACATGCCCTGATTTCGTTTGCGTGAAGTAATGCTCTAGCATTACGTAGCTATGGATGAATATAGTTGCGGTTGCTGACAGTCGTGTGTGCGATACGATAGCTGTTAAAGGCACCCCATCATTACATCATTTTTTCTTGTTCAAGTAAGCATAAGGTGCTCCAGATTACGCTGCAGTATTGTCTTTTTAACGGCATTGAAAACAACTCTAATATTCTCCGTATCTATAGCTGTTGTGAAGTGAGGATACAGATGTACTCGAGAATCTCTTCTGAGACTAACAAAAAGCTCAAGTATGAAATCCTTTACATGATCTATTGACGTAGGGTCCTTGTCAAACTCCGGATAGTATTGCGTGATTAGGACTCCTGAGGACACTTTCGCTAGCAATAAGTCAACCTTATTGAGGAACAGTATTATGGAAACTAGAGTAAAAAGTCGATTATTCACTATGGTATCGAAGATCGTTCTTGATTCCGTCAGTCGATTAGTCGTCCTATCTTCCAGTAACACCTGTAATGTACGGTAGGAAAAATATCCATACATATAGTAATTATTAATGGAACAGCACAACTTAAAGAGCCTGATCGTTCCGCTCTTTTAATTTAAGAAGCACTGAGGCCCCCAAGCAATGCGACAGTTCTTCCTCTATAAAAGGAGCTTTAAGCTTAATGCGTGAGCTTAAATTTCACGGTTCAAACACAAGCTCAAAAAAGCTGTTCGTATAGCTGAAGACTTACTAACCCCGGAAAGAATACCCGCTCCTTCCCCACAAGGACAGTGGAAGTTGTGTCGATCACGTCACAGAAAGTACAAGACAATGACGTAAGAAATTTAGAAAGCTACACTACCCTATTTTACAGACAGACCCGAGACTTTACGCGCTGGAATTTACTGCTACTTCGTGGAAGAATTTTCACAAGGCTGCAAAAGCAAGAGTACCAGCAGCAGGAGCAATAGCGTAGCCCAAGATGAGATGTACTTGCAATCCCTTCCTCAGTAAGCAAGACAAACCTGATCAAATTCCGATGTGGCAACAAGAAATAGTATACTCGTGATGGAATCAAAACACTGAAGCCACTTGACCCTCTGAGACCTTTGCCCTCCCACATCAATGAAGGAAAACGGTACGCCGTTAATATTAATGGCTAGCTCATAGATTCCTTTGGTTGCTCGTCGCGAATGCACTATGTCTATCGTCGTAGGTGTCCAGTCCTATTCGAACATGAAAATGATTATATTAAATTAGCAGAATAGCCTCCTAATCGCATAGAAACTTAGCTGCTGAAAGGGAACTTTCATGTGAGCAAGAACGAAGGCACACCCACCTTTGCAGAGATTCTGTGAATATTATTAAAAAAGTATTGAACTGAGTCAGATATTTGGAACAAGTTTCTCAATTGAAATGCTTTCTGAATGGCTTCATCACTCCAGCAGGCTATAATAGAAGGCACATATTTCATAAAGTCCCACTGATCAATGATATTTCCTGGTTGAAACTGAAGAAGCATTGTCCCGTGAAATTCATTCGCCTCATTCTCCCATGGAATTTTTAGTTTTGTTCGTGCATCTATTAACACTCGCATGCCTGCAAATAAATACACAAACACATACACTAATTAGTCAGTTCTTTCACACAAATGCTGATTAAGTCTATGAAGTCAGCAACAGCAACACATATTCCGATAAAACTTGTGACGCAACTTCCTGAGGACCAGCCAAGAACGAAGCCTTTCGGAGGAAGGCATACAACCAAAACAAGAAGAATGAATAAGCACAGGCATTTACTGCTCCCAATTATGTTATAAACCATACAAATTCGCTATCTCCTCGGCAACTTGGCTGGATTCAAAAAGTACTCATTAACTATAGTTTCACATTATATTCACATAATTATTTACCTTGAATAATATTCATGTAAATCACATGTTGGAATTCTCGAACAGATTCTTGATCAAAGCCAAGTCCATGAATAATTCTCATTTGTTTCAGGAATGTTGATTTTCCCGATTCTCCAGCACCAAGAAGTAACACTCGAACCTGAAATAAATCAATCAAATATAAATACTCCTCATAACTACAACAATTCAATTCACTTCTCCCCTTGAAAAAAAACCACTCATTACGATGATAACTATTTTCACAAATCCATATCATGTCACATCCATCCATCATCAATTACTTCATTATTATTAAAGTCAGGAACCGCCCAGTTCCTCCTTAGTATCTAAACAACTGCCAAAATATACACTTACCTGCCTCCGCCTTTCCTTTCTCTCCCTTTCGATCACTTTATCAATTTGTTTAGACCTAGAGGCCTGTTCTATTTCTTCCGGATTAAAATTAAATTTCCAACAGCAGCGCATTTTACTTCAACTTTATAACTGCCTTCTATATTAATAACTAAAATAATTAATTTCACAGTAATAGTAGCTCCACTATGCCCTTCCTACCTACACCTTCCCCTCACTGAAAAACTTAATCAGATCATTTAACGATTTCAACCAAGTCTTCCTGGTCCTTATGTGGAAAAAACCAAAATATTATTACACTATGAAACAAAAATAATTACTACTATTCCCTTCAACTAAAGAAGAAAGAAAAATTGACTTTCTTCCACACTACGGTGATTGATAGATGATGATGATGATAACCACTCCAGTCTTCTACATCCCCATCATCTCCTAACATAAACAACAGCATTCAGCTACCCAACGAATGTCACATGCTACCATCAATAAATTAGTAATAATGAATATGATTTGAAAAACTGGAAAATTAAGTACATTTTTGAAAAATAATCTAACTGAAATTTATTCCAACTCTCGTATATTTTACTGTCAACTTATGCTGCTCAAGTTGTGTACACTTGTGATTTAATTTTTAGCCCCTTTTTGGGGTTTGGCTCGAGGCAAGTATGACTTCCCCATTGTTCACATTGAAAATACTCGTACGGGGCACCATGAGACACTTGTTCTTGTCCATCCTTGGCTTTGACTTTCTATTCACTGACGATCATCACCATTCATTACAATATGGGCCTTCCCATCCATGTCATCGTCATCATCATCATCATCATCCTAAATGCCTGATAATTTAATTTCAAAGAAAAGCCCACTACACTACTTTACATTAGTCACCATTAGAATCAATAGAGTTAGAGTTACTGCTGGCCAAGATAAGCCATGGGCTACTAGTTACTACTGCCGGCCAGCGAATGCATTCTTAGTAACGACGTATGATGATGCATAAATCAGCTCTAACCCATGTCATTAGCCTTCTCTAATCACCAGAATTTTGCTGTCATTGCCATAATAACGATCACTGGATTTAAATAGCTCATCAAATTGTAACAAAGGATAAGTTGCACTGGGGAAAGTTGCACTGGGGAAAGTTGCACTGGAACGCGCTTTCCCTACAAGCCACGGAGATGCAAACTTTCACCGTTGGTGTTGATTGCCGGCGAAAGCTTAAGGCGTCCTCTCACTCAGTTACTCGTCAGTACTGAATGCAAACGTTTGGAAAGGCAGCGGAAGTTTACATGGAGAAAGCAAGCAAGAATGATAGTAAATACAGAGTTTCTTCACGAATTAATTTTTTATTCATCATTTTCGCTGTTTTCTTTGTGTAGTATGTATCTGTCGTAAAATGTTTATGTTGTATGTATGACGTATGTCTGATGTGTTCTGGTGTGTGTGTGTATGTATGTATTTATGTTTGCACATGACTGTTGAATCAGGTGTAGCGTTATTATTACAGAGAGAAAACAAGAAAAAACTTTTCGTCAGCGTCAATTATAATAATAATGATGATAATTAAAATCAGAAGCAACAATAGTAGCAGCGTCAGCGGCAACACCAGCAGCAACAGCAGGAATGTCAAATACACAGATAAATGTGATGTTTCATATTTTTTTTAAAACGCTGCAACAATAAGTTTTTTCTTGTTTTTTTTTCTTTGAAAATACTATTATTGACAAATTTATATTATTATACTTTTTTTCTCTTCCAAGCCAAATATTTGTATATAGTATATATATATTAAAATAAAAACAAGAGTTTCTTCTTTGGATGTGATCAGGCGCATTCTCATTGCTAAATATTTTTAACGAAACCCACCATTATCATCATTGTTGTAGTAAGCAGTGTTATTATTAGTCTTTCCGTTCTTTTAGAGACACACTAAAAAAACAAACATCTTTATTATTATAATAACATAACGGCTATAGATAATAATAATAATATATGTAATTTATATATCCGATCAATTTCTTATTAGAATCATAATTAATAACATTTCAATAATAATAATAATGAATTCCTTCATCATGAAGAATTATTAGTTATTTCTTCATTTACTTAAATTTGTCTCACTGATGCCGTCCTTTGGTTTTGTCCTAAATATTAATTTTTATTATTATTATTGAATTCATAATCGTGGTGGTTGTGTTGTCGTGGTGGCAGCGGCAGCGTCGGCGAGTTTTCATTTTTTTTCCTTTCTTGCTTTGCAATACCATTTTATAATAATAATTTTTTTATCCCGCAGGAATAATAATAATTATTTTTTCTTCTTTTGCTAAAATCAACTTATCATTACCATCATCATTATCATCATAACAATAATAATAATAATGATCATCACGGTTTTGCTTGTTGCCCTCTTCGCATCATCAACAACAACACGCTACTTTTTCTTTAAAAATACTCATCATCATCATCCTTTTTCTTCTTATAATATTCATACTCAGATTTTTTTTATTTTCAAATAAAATATTTTGTTAAAAAACATTATATATTTATCATCATGATAATAATAGTTACTACTATTGTTGTTTATATAGAAGCAGTCAACCAAAATACGCTCGGTATTGTTGTTAATGTTATACTTATTACTCTTTTATATTTATTTCTCAGAACATAACTGCGTTACAAATATACTTTTTTTAATTCATAACAGAATGACAACATGTAAGCACAATAGTGATTTATCATTAATAATAATAATAGCAATAATAATAAGGTAATAATAATAATATAATAATAATTACTTTCTTAAGCTAACAGTACTGTATGAACGGTTGTGTATGTTGTATGATTTTTTGTCAAGTTCCTAAAAAACATGGCTCACTCCTGTTTTTTTCTTCTCTTTCAATCGTCGGAAACTACACGGTCTTTATATAATAATATATGAGGTTAAAGTTATGCAAGCCGGGCTGCTTAACGATAATAATAACAATAATAATATAATAACTGAATACAAGCTTTTTTTCGGGATTTTTCTAAGCGCTTTACGTAAAATGCTTCATGATTTGAGGTTTGCACAAGACGGTGATAAAACTGACGATAAAAATGTGACCGACGGCGATTTACGAAACGAAAAACAATATTCATAAGTAAGAAATGTCGATTTAAAAGGAAAAAATAAATGAAGACTTTTCCCCTCATGATTTTCCTCATTCACATATAAAAAAGGTATCTTCTATAACTCTTTCTCTCATCCTCTTTCGCTCTTCTTCTCTTTCTCTCTCTCTCAGATTTTCTTTCATCCGATGTGTGTTTTTTTGTTTACTTAAGAGCTCCGCACTTTCTGATGGAAATCCTTTTCGTAGGGTTGCCACTGGGATCACCACACTCACTGATCTTATCCACGATTTCGATTCCTTCGAGAACATGACCGAATATCCCAGTGAAACCGGGCATATCTTGCAAAATGATGCGGAACTGAGAACCCACTAATCCTTTCGAGTCATGTCGCTTCTGAGTACGTCTCATACCGATTGCCCCACGCGTGGCTGGCAGGCGGGTGTCTTCCGGCATGAACAACCCTTCTTCGTATATTGAGTGTCCCCCGCGACCATTGTTGTGTTCGAAATCACCAGTTATTACCTTTAACACACAAACATTAATAATTAGGAACTCAAATACAGTAAACAGACCGCATGCAGCCATTTCTACATTGTCACAGACTAGACAAGCAATTTCAACACTATCAGTACTTACCGATTCCCCTTTCCAGCACTGGAACACGACGCATCCTTGAAAACCAAATCCCCTTTCTTTTACGGCGAGCGCCCTAAAATTTTCACACATTCTGGGGGCAACATCAGGTCTTGTTTCGATGATGATTCTTCCCATGAGAACGCCCTGGATCTCCATGTCAAAGTAGAACCGAGGACCGTTGACCAAGGGTGAGTACTTTGGTGGTGAAATAGTTTTCATCATGTTGTTATTCGATACGTTCGATGACAAACCATTGAACCCCAATTTGGCCGAGGAGTATGAATGTATCAGTTTTAATGCGTCCGTATTGTGCTGTTTTGGAACTGAGCCCAATGAATGGAGAGGAGCCACCTGATAATAAATAATTACGATTCGAATAAATACAACGCCTCAATAATACAGACCAAGTCCACGTGCACCCATAGGCCTCCAAATTTACGAAAATATAGCGATCTCTTACCATTGCCTTGAACAGAACTCCCTCAAGTTGTTGTTTGCGACATGTAAGTGAACTAATGAGAGCCGACAAGTGCGAGAGCGGCTCCGAACTTCCATTTGCGAGAGATTTTCGAGCGTTAGTTATTAAATCGTGCACCTGCATAAATTTAATACACAAAATTTAGTTCACTATTCCTGGCTACAAACCCTCTCCTTGCCTTCACAGAAGCCATTGGCAGAATTTCATTTGCCCTCAACTACACTTCCGGAAAAATTTAGAAACGGATTATTACCTGCGGAAGTTCAGAAAAGAAGACAGACCCAGTCATCAGGTCCTCCTCGAGATCCCGTTTGATTATGGAGAGGGCGTCAATAATTTTGAGGATCAAATCCTGCTGTTTCCTCTCACACCGGTAAACTTCATTCAACAATTTCCCCACGATTAAAGTCTCATTCTCCAGGGTAGATGCTAGAGACTCGCTCATTTCTTTCAGTGACCGTGATGGGTGGCCTCGGGCCTGATGGTCCTGTAAACACAAATTGAGAGGCATAACATTTAGTACAGCAATTAGGCAAATTTCTAACATTCCATAATCCTTCCCGCATGCAATTCAAATACTCAATCCCTCCTCAACCAAGTTGGACTCTTTACCCAGACGACTTAACATATTCTCCAGGCACTCATATCTCCTATACGTTCATTTACATACATACATATCCCTTCCTTTTACCGCCACCCCAAAAAATTTCCATCACATTCAAAACGATTTCCTCTTTTGCCAAAAATTACAATCCACAAATCTACTATCTTTCTTCACATTTACCAACACATTTACGCACACAAATGAAGCCACGAATAGCCTTTTATAATACCGGCACCGGCACCCACCATGCAACTACATTCTCGTCTAATCTCTCTTAAAAAATACGCGTGAAAATTGCGACTAACCTGAGAACAGACCCGACAGAGGCTTTTGGAACAAGATTCACACCATGTAACATGCGGCATCGCATGAAGAACACAAGAACTTGAATTTTGAATCTGATCTTCAAGTCTCCATCCTCCTACCAGGGATAATAAAGTCTCAGCTTCATCTTCACTCCAGGACGATTTTTCCGTCTCTTGCTGCGCGCTTCCCATTTTTTTTTGTATTATTTCTACTACAATATAAAATGCAAAACAACACAAGAAATTAATTCCAAATTCTTCTCATATCCATCCATCCACACACATTATTACTACACCTTCACACTCCACATATAATCACGTTTCCCACTCTATTATACATATACATACTCTTCACTCCCTCCTGAAAAATTCTCCCGTCTTCAGTTCGCAGCACCCGCTCACAAATATTTTCAGCCGGAATATATTTTCAAAACTCTCATACAAATGACACTTGATGACCAAGCTCTTTCACAACAACTCTCACACAACTCCTAATCCCAATTAACTCTTACGTTTCATTAAAAAACTATAACTTTGCCGGCTTATTTGAAAGCTCCCTCTTGCAATTACATAAGCCGGGACAGAATATATATTTCACCTGAAAAGAAGCGTGTTTTCTATATTAAAATCCTAGCACATCCACACACACATTCTATACGGCCACTTATATATATACCTATATCTACACGTTACGAACTGAAAAGACACGAGACTTTTCGGAGGAGGATAAAAATTTTCTTCAAAATTATTCAACACAACTCACCGCACAAATTGTTAACAAGCCTGTTAAACTATGTCAAATTATGAACACGATCCGATCCAAAGTGTCATTAGGTTAATTTACTGTTAAAAGCGTCTGGGAAAAAACTTTTTTTACGCGGTCTCTTCCACGACGTAGCAAACTGTTCACTTATACAGCGCCATTTTCACTGGAGGGGCAAATGATGCGGTCCACAGGCGTCTTTCTCCAATTCCGCCGCTGCTCGCTTCCTTCCTACAAAATGTGTGAGACGAGAAACTCTGCTAATTCACCGACCAGAACACGTTCTCTATTCGGAAGCCTCCGTTCTATACGTTTTCCAACCAACACTATTACATCATCATCCAACCAGCAAACTTATAGCCAAATAGCCCGTCCCACTCCCGCTCATACGTTCTTCCGTACACACACACACACGCTTTCCTACTATGCATGTATACTCTCCATGCTTTCATATAGCCAGCCCCGCCACGCTTCTCAAAGGCTTACCCACATACCACAATGAAAAGCCGGCTTGAAAGACACTTACCCACCCATACCCCCCGCTTCACATCTTACAGCATAGCCGCACCCACCTTGAACCCCCCTGTACCTCACCCCCTTGGTTACCCCCGTGTATAGTGGACGGGCTGAGCTAAGGCACGCCATTCATTTACGTTTAGCCTCCATGCCGTCCGTATGTATTAACTACGTGGAAAACTTTTCCGCTCTCTTATGCATTACAGTATGCATGCTGCACTCATCTACGCAGCAAGTTTTTGGCGGGCCGAATTTCCCAGTTCCCGCAGACCGCCTGCGCATTGGCGTGCTGTAAGAGTGCGACGCCGCACTCGGCGCCGCATGATGGAACCTTCCTACACCGCCACATGGCGCGGAGACTTTATGGACCCAAGCTGTCCCATTTAAATCCCTTTGCGTGCAAACATTTTGAGCAAATTTGGACCCGAGTATGAACACTGGCAAAACTTTAATCGCGAAATTCCATAGGTGGTGAAAATACAGTTTGGAATTTATAAAGGAGACAGGGCATGAAGAGGGGTGGAATTGGAAATTTTAATTGTTATTTTAGGACCCATCCTTTGGCTGTATGGTCAAGTTATATAGTTGGGCTGTTGTGCAGCATGGAAAATACATGGATCGGCAGTGACAGGAAGAGAAAATTATTATGACGTTGTTGTCGTTAAATACTATGGGAATTTGGGATAATTTTTTGGTGTAGTGAAATTTTGGAGGATTATAATACTAGACTGTTTTTCGAGGGTTTTTGGTTCGTTGGAATGAGTGAAATGGGGCTGTGTGTTGTGGATAGGATGATGTTTCGAGTTGAAATGCAGAGGAGAAAATGTATGTAATGCAAAGTGCAAGGAAGGCAATGCCTTTCTGTCTGCTGGCTTTGGTTGGTATTATGGTGTGGGTCAATGTCGTGGATGCTTTGCTTTTTGCTTACTTGTTGTAATCATCAAATGAATGAATGGAGTATGTGTTTAAGAGGAGCAAGTAAACAAAGTTGGAGTGTATTAACATATGTAGCTATTATTATTATTATGATGGTTGCAATAGAACTTTTTCACGCACCATGGTTCATCATAATGCTAATAATAAATGATGATAATGTAAAAGTAGTTTACTTGCATAAATAACCAACTTCCTCGGTGTCCTGATTGAATGAAACGGTTTATTTCTCTGTGTGTAACTCTGTACTGTATGTATATACTAATCCTATATAGTTTTTTGAACTGTCATTGAGGGGGAACAGTTGTTGTTGTTGAAAACATCTGTTAGTAACCTACAATAAT
Organism: Bourletiella hortensis; assembly: GCA_034694225.1. Classification (NCBI taxonomy): domain Eukaryota; kingdom Metazoa; phylum Arthropoda; class Collembola; order Symphypleona; family Bourletiellidae; genus Bourletiella; species Bourletiella hortensis. Next base: position 8,900 of record JAQFYD010000405.1, on the reverse strand, counting down.
TTTTTTTCAACTGCATAGCTCGCTCTATCATCTATGATTATGGCTGATTGATAGATGATGGAGGAGTGAAATATGCATCATTCATTTGTCCAAGCTTATTGTGAGGAACGGTTCGGAAAAGTAGTAATAACAAACTGAAGATATATAGGTTAAAAATTCGCTTCGAAGGAACATGAGTATTCTTATTCTGTTTGCGTTTGCTGTCTTGTCTTGATTCTTATAGTATGTGACTTTAGTATAAAAGTATGGTGTGCGGTGTGAGAAACTGTATGGTTTCTGATGATGATCAATATGATTCGCTGCTAGCGAAATGCTATTGTTGTGTCCATTTGAGTACCATCGGGTTACACATGATGAATGATAGGGAATGAAGATGATGATGATGAAGAGGACGATGATGGTAGTTTAGTGGCTATAATGTAGGTACACATTGTTGTGTTATACATGCGACAGCATTCTTTACTAACGGTTCTCTTTCAAAATGCGCGAAATGAACAGGTCCAATTTACATAGCCTTGCTGACATAATGAGTAGTCTGGGAAACAGGTTGATTACGTGGGTAATCTACTCTACTGAATGTGTATATTACATTCTTCTGTGCGTTTACTTATAATCTGGTCTTTCATAGAAGAGCTGATGAGCCTTGGCCGTGTCATTATGTACTGTTAATTTTTCTGGCGGATGAAATTATTAGAAAGAAAAGGTGCACTGCTATAGTGCTGTATACAGGTAGTTTGCGTGCAAGATGTAAGCACTTTTCGCAAATAATCAAACAACATGTGACCCAATGTTAACAATCACTTTTTCAGGTTCGCCCATGTAAATAGTAGCTATGTGTGATGAAAGGAGAGAGAGATGGCGGCGGCTGAAATGAATCAAATTTTTCAAACGATTCATTAATTATCATTGCTTCAGTTAAGGAAGCAGCGTTCTGAATGACAATGTATACAACATACTAGTGTAGCACTGCATTTCCTGTATGTTCAAGTTTATATGTGTATAATAGTTTAGAAGACAAAAGTGGGGGGAAACGATGATGAATCAAATTATTGCAATTGGCCCCATATTGACACGTCTCATAGTGAATGCAAGGTGTTTCTTCTAGATTTTCCTTTCAGCTTCCGGTTGCCGGAGCCGCAAACTTTTCCACGACGATTGGCTGCGACGCCGGTTTTTAAGCACTCTGAGCCCGCTTGGAGTTTCCGCGGCGAAAAGCTCTGGAATTTTCCATTTCCACGTCAGCTTCAAGAACGCACATGAAGAATATGTAGTGGCTCCTACTCTTCACTAATAAGGCAAGATTGGTCTGTCTTCTGGAAGCAAATGCTTGGGCAGCCACTGCCGAAATGATTGTATTATGCAGACTACTATAGGATCTTATTATTATTATAATATTCTGGTCTCGTCTCTGTGGGGGCTGATGACGGTAGAAGAAGTGAAGAATCTGCTATGATACTTTGGTGACTCAAACTTGGATTGCCGGCTGTATGATGATGATGATGACTTTTGAAATGAATGCGGAAAGCATATGAAAGTGGATTCAATAGTATAGTAAATGGCAGAAGGGTAGGTCAAATGAATGGATTTTAATATGACCAAAACAAATGACCGTTATATTACCCTAGACTATAGCCTTGTGTCCACCGAACTCACAGAGTCGCAGACACCAACTATTAGGAAGAATAGCTGCGTTTCTCTATCAACTTGATAGTTTACAGAAAGTGGCGGCTACAGCTTCCGTGCAAGAGGTTAGGGGCTGAGACCAGTTTTACGTCTCAGCTCTATCTCCCACGGTCTTTTATCATTAAGAAGAATTGCGATAAGACCTATATGATACGAATATATTTAAAAGAGAGAGATTGTAAGAAAAAACCAAAGCAGCATATTTATTCCCGTGTGCTGTAGCATAATAATTATACATACAATCATGACATTTTAAGAAGACTGTAATCTAGCAAGAATCTCATCATTTTCTGCAGATTAAAAAACAATGGAAGGCATTTATTGAACTCGGTGAAAGCTTCGGTTTCATTTATTCGTCCTCCATGTATGTATGTACATAATACTTTCAGAAGGTGATGTTCCTTCCTCTTGTTTCTTCTACTGCTGTTTTATACTAATTGTATGACACTTAAGGTTGGGCTGAATTCTAGGTTGCCGTAGGAATTTGCAAGAGCAACAGGAGCCTATATGTCTTCCGCAGTAAACCACGGAGGAGGACATAGTAGAGGAAGAAGTGCTGCTGAGAATGATGGCTCTAAAGGGTAAACCACAATACAATACAACACATCCCTTCATATAAGATGAGCTCAAGTAGTGGCTGAGGAGGAGGACACTTGCACTACTTGTACTAAAGTTATCGTTAAATGCTTTATTATTATTTCCGTATTCAGCACACATTCACTCTTTGCCCCGTTCGAGTTTAGTCGTCGTCGGTCGACGGGAGAATTGGCGGAAAAGGAGGTCCGTCTACATCACCATCATTTGCTGTTATATGTAGTCGTCAGAAGTAGGAAGGAATTTGTCTGGTCATACCGTGGACAAGAGGCGAAGAAGAAGAAGATGCATGCGAAAAATCCTTGATCATGTTTTGCATGTTTAAAAAAGCAGTAGTAGAAGCAGTAAGCGAGTTAGTCAGTAGATGAACGGGGGATCACCTCCCTGTGCTACTATACTATACAGTACTCCGTGTAGTCCATTAATGAGTGAACGAAAAGTCCAACTGTTGTAGTATGAGTACAGTTAAATGTGCACCTTCACCTTGAAGAACAAACATGTAAGGATGGTGAGGAATTAAATTAAAAGAGGTTGAAATCAAGCACCACTGGTCTGTCGTTGTCCTTCCGTATGCTCCTACACTACAGAACCAACATTTCTATTGTTTATACCCATTTCGCTATATATCTTGCCTTAGTTGCATAATGAACTCAGGCGAAACCAGGTAATTGTCTTTGATCCGCCATGGGATCATAGCAGCTATACGAACGAAGCTGCAGCAGGTTGTTGGCAAGGCAAGGCACCTGTCTTTTACTATTGTTTCATATGATATCCCTTCACCAAAGTATTTACTATTTACTACTGGATGGACGTACTTTAGGGTGTGGGTCTTAAGCTATGTGTCTGTTTGTACTGTTGCTTACTTGGAAGTAGCATTAGCTTAAAGTTTACCTTTCAGGGGTTTTAGTATCATGTCTACATTGAGGGGCAGGTACGAAGGAAAAATATTATGTATGAGCCTTCGTTTTCCATGCGAATAAATACCACTGCTAGTAAGTTGCTATTGCTTGGAGAATGGAATGTTTTAAAAAATAGTTATAAAAGGAGCTCATCTAAGAACCTCTCTATTAATGCTAATGTGTGGGACTATTGAGGAAAATATTCCTTATGCATCACTACTACTGGCCTATACTACTACAGTGTCTTCCAGAGGGATGATGAGTTTAGTTTCTTCAAGCTAACTAAGCTGGCTGGGCAGTGAGGAGAAAGAGAGAGAGAGAGAGAAGAGATCCCAGAAATGCCCTTATGTACTTACCTTTAGATTGGAAAGAGGTGCACACATGAGTCTTGATACCTGTTCAGAATAATCACCAGGAGGCAATAATGACTTTGGGACTTGCATAGTTAGTTGAAAAGCGTCGACGACTTTGGCCACGATGACGATCACCATTAGAAAAAGAGGAGGTAGTAGGGGAGGGAGTAGAAAGAGATGCATATGGAATGCTTACCTTCACCATCATAATAATCATACCTTTATAACTTACAAGAAGAATGTCTTGCTATATTAACATTTAAAGCTCAAAGCTGTATTACATATACATTTAATACTATGGGAATAGTTGAGGGATAGTTGAGCTTAGTACTATAAGTGTGTGAGAGAGACAGAGAGAGAGAGAGATAGAAGTGTAGGGATGAGGCTATGTAAAAAGGAAAGACCCTTTTATTTTTCTTTTGAAAGTGCTTGGGGCAATGTAACCTCACCTGTCCTGAATCCAACTGGTACAACATAACATTTTTTTTCTCTCCTACATCTCTCTCTCCACTTTGAATGAGGAAGACTAAACTCTTATTCTGGTTCCTTAAGTTTCCCAACAAACATATTGTATGGGTCTGTGTGTGAGGAAAGGGAGGAGGTCGACGGAAATTCTTTCCATTAAAATTTTTTCAGTTCTTTTTTCAGTTTATTCCTGTACAGTTTTGTCCTCAAATTTTTCTCTGGAATACATGGAGTAGAAGGGACAAATATCGTCGACTTGAATAGTGAATTTTCAGGAATTAATTGTTACAGATTTTCTGTCCCTCCCCATCCTGTTGACAGTGGTGTTGTTTGTGTGCTGGTGTGTTTAACCTCTCCTCCCCTTTTGTGTGCTTGTGTGTGTGTGTTTTGAACTTTTTTTAAATTATTTATTTATTGTAATTATATTTATACCCAATCATGCCTTGTTCGGCTGTGACTTTGAGTTTAGCTACGATTGCTGCAGTCGTATCTGTTGCATTACTCGCCATAGCTTTTTCAACAGATAATTGGGTCCGTATTGATGTAAAGAGGAAGGACTTGGAGGTGAGTTTCTCATTATGAACAATGGATGTAATACATTCTATATACCGTGGACTATTTAATGTAATGAAGAGTGAAAGACAAGGGTTTCAAGGTTTCCATTTTTGGCAGATTTCTCCAAGAAAGACAGTTTCTTAAAATAAATACAGCCACAGTTTTCCTTTTGGGACACTTTCATTTCTTTATTATATGTGTATTATATTCAAGTGAGCCTTTGCATACAGCAGAGAAGTGACAGCTCCCTTTGTGAATGTGTATGCAAGCATGCATGACTGTCACCTAAAAGCTATTTACAGCATTTACAATGTTCCTTTAAACATGAGTTTCCCTATTATTCTGTGGCTTTTGAGAACTTGCGTAGGAACTTTTTTTTCAGGAATTAGTGCAGAGCTTTTGATTTGATAAAGAGAGTAATTATTTTATTTTTGCGTGCGGAAGAATTATGATAAGATAAAGCGTAAGCTTTAAAACACTTAAGAAGTGCAATGACGAAAGTTTGTGACCAAAACTGTTTGTACTTATTTGTTGCAGAAAAAATTTGAGGCAGGTGAATTAGGTGATGCGACAAGACAAGATTTAGAATCAGATCCATTGTACTTTACAAGAACTAAAGGAATTTTCCGAACATGCTTCCCATATCCGCAATTAAGACCAACAGGAGGTGAGTAATGCTTAAAATAGTTGTCATCATCATCTCTGGGTATAGAACGCAGTTGAATATTCGATTAGAATGCTTTATAGATTGCTTAAGCCTAATTAACAATTGCTAGCAAGTATTGAGTTTCTTTCCAGAATGTGCCGTCGTGATGCCCCATGATGATGTAGCACACACTATTTATATGAATGAATCAATGCATGCTTTAACATATTGCTTTTTTTCCTACGTGATCTTTTCAGTTCCCCTGTACTTATCACCAGTGGAGACATACTGTATGAACATTGACTACTCCATTCCGGATGAGGACAAGAAAACTGAAGAATTCAACTCGGATGAGATGACGAAAATACGTATGTCCTCTAGAATTATAATTTCCTCTTCCTACGTGATGCTCTTGCTCAAGTCGAGCTGATTTGCTACAGCTGTGATGGCACCTTTATGAAGCAGTCATATGTAACGGAAAGAGGATTAATTTTTTCATGTTCATATATACCTGACAGATATGGGAAGAACCATGATCGGCCTGTTCATTGCGGCTTTCGTCTTTGTCTTCATGGCCTTCTGGACTGGAGTTGCTGGTTGCTGGAGACGATCCTCTGGAAATATCACCACCACTGCCATTCTCCTCCTTCTTACCTGTAATAATAATTTTTATTTCCCCTCCGTGTTAATACTCTTCCATTTTGGGTCTTCTCAGAAGACCCTTCTAAAAGATTTTGGACCACAGCTTAGCAGTTATAGACAGGCTTATTTTGAACATGGAATGATGGATGATAGAATGTAGCCCATCCTAAGGAGGGTTTACTTACAACAAATGTTGCATATTAGCACTACTACTACATGATTGAAAGGAACCTTGCCTAGTTAAATGTCCATTGAATGACCTTGTAATGTTTTTTCATGGTCCGCACATGCACTCAATGTAAAAAATGACAATTATTATTGTAATTTTTTATATACATCCTTCGTAAGATTGTTAGATTCAAATTAGTTTTGTCCTTTTACCACACCTTTATGAAAATATGGTTGAAAAAATGGCGGTATGCAGGAAAACGGTGTAGAAGATGAGATGAGTAATAGCAGCGTAGGATAGAAAACTTCATGATCATCTTAGCGGTCAGGTGAAGAAAAAATTGTGTAGAAATGTATGATAATAATTGCAAGAATATATTTTAAACAGGTTTGTTCAGTGCTGGCGGAATGGGTCTGTGGCATGGAGTTGAATACTACGAGACCGAGAAACTTGTCGGCAAGGAGTACATCAAACAGTGGCCTCAAGTAAGTCTTTATACACTTCTTTCATATAGTTGCTGCAAACAACTGTAAGGTTGGAAATTCCGTACTTATTGAGAAACAACAAAAATTAAGAGCATGATTATTGAAGGGATTATTGAAGGAAAAGCTTTCAGATATTTTTTTTAATTTGCCATTGCAATCGGTATGAAAATTATGTTATAAAGTTTGTTGAGAAAAATTGTAAAACAAATTGACCCAATTGTCCCAAAGGCTCTGATGGATGTATCAAATATCAAATATGACTGGTCATTTTACTTGGCATGGCTGTCCGTCGGATTCAGTTTTCTTTCCAGTGCGTTATTTGCCTCTGCGGGCTGTTGTATAACTTCTGAAAAGAAGGAATTAAATAATTCGAGTAGTGCCAATGGACAGTATGTCATGACAGGTCAGTATAAACTACTATAATCATTGACACTTTGTTTTCTTTTTTTTTTAATTTTTCCTTTTCCTATCTCCTCGTCCTCATTTTACTCCTACTATTCCTATTTTTTTTCCTCTGTCCTATCCATAAACAAAAAACAAACAAAAAATTACCACTACGCCGAAAAAAAGGGGTTGAGGCAATCATCAAGTTGGTCGTACGATTGGTCATACGTGCTCGCTTGGATTGGAGTTGGATGGTCACTGGTATCTGCTCTGCTTTTCTCTGGGGCTGCTCTTTGCCTCAGAAATGAGGATTATAATGCTAATGGGGGACTTTCATCCAGTAATAACATGCACTACATCATGCCGGGTATATGTTGTTACATTATGTCTGGTTATCATTTTAGTTTTCCAATATATCAATATAATATATTAACCTTTAACTAACTTGAAATAATTAACTCTTTAACTTCTTCCTTCTCTGTCCTTCCTTGTTTTCAAAATGAAAGCAAAACCGCATATAGGTTTTATCACATGATTCCCATGTAGGTGGTTTCCATTATTACCTAAATAGCAGGACATGATGATTTAGGGCAACCTCATTCAGGAGTTGTTGTTGGAGGTAGAATTATTGCTATTCTCATTCCCGAACTTGTGTACAACAGGTGTGCTTTTTTTAGAGAGGCCGGGATCGTATAGACGTCATAAATGTGGACCGTATAGAAGTGTATGACTTCAAAGGGAAAACCTGCTTTCTCCAATGATTCATCATTTCTCCCTCACATTGTGAAAATGTGTATGTCGTGTCCTCTGTCTGACGAAGGCGAAAACCGACTGGATTAAATTACACTTTTTTATTCATGAATTCTTTCTAGAATTTCGCACACACACATGGAACGGCAATAAAAGGAAATGTACAATTACACGCAGGGTTTAATGACATAGCAGCTGTTCAGCTATATGAGTCACTCTAATTGCCAAAAGGGAATGCCTTTTGTCAAGAGCTATGCTTAAAAGAATTTAGCAGCCCTAAACTTCTCTGTTGATGCTGAAAGGAGAAGTATGTAAATTTGTTTCTATAGTTCAAGAAGCTAGGGATCTAAAGGTATTAGTTTCAGATCTATCCATGTAACTTGTTACAAGGCCAATGTGCTGCTGGATTTAGTTGAAAAGGTTCAGACAGTTGTTATTGCATTCCTGTCGCCATAGTTTCGCTATCCTTTTCAATCGTTGCTCATTCATTATAATATTGTAGTAGGTTCCATATCTGTGCTATAGTAAAGTATACCAGTGAAAGTAGCTATAGAGACCATTTTGGCTTGGCTCAAACGCTTCAAGATTGCAAGGCCGACATATGGGGTGCATGTTTGAATGCCTTTATATGCGAAAACCCAATTAACATAATCAGTGCGTGGGGAGCTACATTAATGTTTACTTTTACTACAACAGTCTATTACACTGACCATCAACAAAAATAAAAGACTAACAATAATTAATGAATGGGAAGGGGAAACAGATGCAGAATAACCGCTTCTTTCTAGACATTATAGTATCTCTTCCTTCTCTCTATCAGTTCTGTCTACCTTAATTATTCTACATTCACCTGATCATGTATGTGACCTATAATTATGTTGACAACTAATTTGAATATGTTTATTTTTACAGTGTATCCTCAAAAGCAGCAGGGGTACGCTTATGGATATGCATACCCTACCCCGGCGTACGCTTATCAGGGGAATCAGTACCCACCCTACAATTACTAACGAAATATTATACTACTATGATATGCTGCAATTTTTTGTACTATCGAAAATTATGTGCATTAGAAAAATCACTTTTTTTACTGCGACTTATTATTATTATTATTATGTTAATAAATTATTCCAAATTATTTTCTTTTTGTACATAACCAACAACCCCTGTGTACCGTACAGCTATACCGTGTCTTTCCATTATCCAGCTCACTCTTGCATATCACTTCCGCAGCAGCCGCTCACTTATTTACCACAACAGCAAGCAGTAGCTACA
>JAQFYD010000404.1:0-19736 GCA_034694225.1 Bourletiella hortensis | reverse complement strand
TCATAATATCTAGTGTAAACCCGTTCCGTAAGGGGGGTGCACGGTCACCCCAGGCACCACCCTTGGATCCGCCACTGACTGAAAGAGTGTGTAGATAGCAGGTAAAGGCGGTTATTTATACCGTGATAAGCAGCAGTGACAAAAAATGCGATAAAAGTGATGATTAATTGACCCTGCATTACGCTGGCATATTTCAAAACTGATAGTTAAATTTCGCAGCATTTTTGTTGCCAAAAGTCCTTTGAAAACTCCAACAGAGTTGGATCTGTTTCGTTGTTGATTTATAACGTGTAAACAGTCATTCTATTTCGGGGACAAAAAGCAAGTCAAGGTATGAATGATTCTATATTTCTTGGACTTCCGAACGTATGAGGATTCAGTGAAAAACAGTGCTAAAATTTTAAATTACTTTAAATTACGCACATTCTATTCTATGCCCATTTGTGTAGAAAAAAACATCTGTCAGAATTTTTTAAAAGTCGTTGTGAAGATGGACGACAGAGGGTTGCAAAATCATGAGCAGGACAGCAGGACGGACCAAACTGGGCCTTCGACCTCCAAAGACGGTCAACCCCGGCATGCAGCCATGCTTACGTGTGTGGATGCCCCCACTGTGCCCGTGACGACATGGTGGACAGTTCCAGATCCAGTTGATAATTTTCGAGGGAGAAAGGAGGTGTTGGAAGCCATCCATTTGAAGTTTCAAAAATGCTTAAAAGCTGACCACTGGGTCGACCGGGCCGTTGCCGTTGTTGGCTTTGGAGGGATGGGGAAGACGGCAATTGCTAAGCAGTTTGCTCATCAGTACAGGAAGTTTTATCCTAACGTGGCTTGGATCAATGGAGAAACAGAGAAGAGCATGACGGCAAGCTTCACAGAGCTCTCAAAGTTATTCTGTTTGCCCGGCTGGACAATTGATTACGTTGATGATGGGCCGGAGCTTGCCCAGTACGTATTCAGTCATGTTGACCAACTCGTCCCGTCATGCTTGTTCATATACGACAATGCCGAAGGGTTAAAAGGCACAGGGGGCACTCACGGAATTTTCAACTACTTGCCCAGGATGGCAGTCAAGAACACACCGCTAATTTTGATAACATCCAGGACTGAAAGATGGGGCAGGGAAGGAATATCCACTTTTGTGATATCTGAATTAAGAAGAGCGGAAGGGGTAGAGCATTTTCAAGCCCTGTTCAATCAAAGCAAAGACGATCTGGAGCGGGATCATGAGCTGGCGGGAGCAATTGATGAGCTGTCAAAGGTAGTTCGCGGTTACCCTTTATTGATTAAGATAGAAGCAACAAAATTGTTTCTTCCCGTTTCTCGAACAACGCGTCGCTTGAGAGAAAAACTTTTGCAACGCGTAAGCTTCCTCAAGGACACTAAAACAATTCCAGATGAGTGGTTACATACCCAAGTAGACGGTTACCCATCTAGCTTTCTCGGAATATGGCGGGAAGCGGTAGAACGAGTTTGTCAGGACAAATATAGCTACGCAGGAGCGCGGAATCTCTTGAAAATTTTGGGATATTGTAAACCAGAGGGCATTCCGCTTTGCGAACTTGAGGAAATCTTCAAGTTTGCAGTTGAGCAGGACATAAAAAACCATGATTTGGACACATTTCCTTTCATGCTTAAGGCAATAACAGAAGAGGCATTGGTGGAGACATTTACAGACCCTCAGGGAAAGTGGTCCATTCGAATGTATCCTGTGCTACAGACGTTAGCTAGGAAGGATGACGGTCGATTATCTGGATTGAGGAGCATTATGCAATTCTTTTTGCAAGATCAAAAGGAATGTGGCTTACCGCTGTCGTCTCGCGTAGGCCATATTTTGCCTCTTCGTAGCTGTGAAGGTCCAGCGAATATTTTGTGGGACCTCAAACGCCTCCAACACGATAGCAGCCATGACGAGATGGCAGCACTGATTGCCAATATTTTGGACGTTGCTGGATTTAGTAAACATCGCAATAGTCCGTCCCGGTTTTTGGGAAAGGATGAAGGAAAGGATATACGGAGTTGTTACAAGTTTCCCCCTCTACCCTATAGTTGCAGGAACTACGAAAGCTGGAAGTGACAAGAACAGGTTGAAAGCAACGCCTTGCCCAATAGTGGAGGATCATTCCTTCAAAGACGTCAAATTACGGCCAAAATTCTGGGTTCGAGTTCAATTTCTTGTCGCCCCTCTTTCATTTTTCTTCTTCATGCTAGTTTATTCTTTACTTGTCATCCTCATCGTAGAAATTACAGAAATAGATAAGTAACGGATATTCTTTAGTTCAGACGATAAAAATGTTAACATTTAACTTTGAAATGAACTTGCATGGTGCAATAGAACTATACATAAATTTCTTGCGCACTCGCTTGCTTAAAGAAAATAAATACAAAAAATTGTTTTTCGAAACTCGCGATCGAGTTTTCCTTATCGGATTTCACATGGCACTACAGGGGTGACCAAAGGGGGGACCCTTTGCATGGAGAAGAGTGAGGTCCGCCGACGCTGCTACATGTTCCTCACTCACAGGTCACACCGGGCCAGTGCAGGGACGTACGCAAAGGGAGGGCTTTGGGGGCTCAAGCCCCCCCTTTGTCCGGAAATTTTAATAAAAAGTAGGCACTAAAACGGAAAATTTTGGCCAAAAGTTGACAACTTGAAAACACAGAAGGTCAATGAGCCTCCCCTTGGAGCCTCAAGCCCTCCCTTGAGGCTCCAAGGGAGGGCTCCAGTTGTTCAATAGGAAGCTCATCTGCTTCTGGAGGATCCTCAAACTCCAGCTGTTCAATATTAAGCTCCTCTTCCTGTACTTCGTTAATGATTGCCGCATCCACTTGATCTTCCAAACTCTGCGGGCTGATATTGCGTTCACCGCGAGGTTCCTCTATCTCACCTCCACCAGTCTCAGCTTGTCGTTCTTGCTGCCCGTTGTGACTATCAAAACGGCTGGAAAAATAAAGGCGATATGATATTTAAGGTAACACCTGGAGTACTAAATTGTATTAAAATTTATAGAAGTATAAATTCCGGCAGTATCACATATACTTACCGAGGATTCTGGATTTGCACCGGCTGTAATCTACCCATTTCCCTATTTCTGCCTGGCCTTCTCCACGTCTTCTTCTCGCAGGTTCAATTGCAACTCGTAATGAGTAACAGCCTGTTCTGAGGGCCAAGTCAGTTGATGAACAATGTGTGGGACATTATGATGTCTTTCGGCCAACAAAGCTGTAAAGGCATACCTAGCCACCTCCAGCGATCGTGCACTTTCGTCGAGCTTCCGGTTTGCTTCGGTGAAAGCACCTTCCATTGCTTGCAGACGCTGCTGTTGCTGCCGCAATCTGCCCTCAAAGCTGGCCACCAAGTTCGTGGCTACCATCACGCTTAAGTCTGGACATGAGGCTAATCTTCTGTTCAAACGTTGACGAATTCGATGTTCTTTTTGCAAATATTCCACCTCAACCTTGCTGTAAAGCCTTTCCGCTTCCCCCAGCCTTACTTTGGCTTTTTCATTCCGTGAGTGTGCGGCTGACAGATCACTTTTTAATCTCCCTAGCTTCCGACGCAAATCTATAATGGCTACAAATCGGGCGTCTGTGTTCATTGTTGCTGAGCACAATGATTAAGATGGAAAAATTATGCCGTAAATGAAAATACAGCGCTATGGAGTGGGCCGTTCGTTCTTACCTGAAACTTCAGTTTCGCTTCTTTCCGTGCTGCTATGGAGTAACTATGCCACCTCCCGCCCGACTATTGTCCCCCTACTATGTAACCCTGCACACTAATCGCCAATGTTCTCTCTGCTATGCAAGTGAATGCCATGATTTCGTATATATCGACATCCTTCTTATGAGCAGCAACACCTGACTCGGCTTGATTATAATAGCTCTGTCGCACCCACTGCTCCGTCTAAAAGAGATTTTTTAGAATATGTGTCATGAGAATGGCATGATAAGCAAAGTTGGGATACAGGTAATAATAATATTGGTTCACGGATGATTAGGCTAATACGATTTTATTCCAACTTCAAAGAACGTAGTCATCTCGTTACAAACACATGTCATTACACTTGTACAGCACATGCCCTCCTAATATTTAGATTCAGCACATTATTCTTATGTCTATTTACCATGACGCAGTCAGTACTGCTATATAAAGTTCTAATAACTTGGGTCACTGCAGAAAGAATTTTCGGGCTACATTACTATTATCAACATCAACTATTCTCACTCACTACTGTCCCCACACAGATCACATTCACATCTTCCTTATTTCTCGGCTTGTGTTGCCATCATTAATTTGATATAAATAAAGTCTGAAGCATATAATTAGGAATAAACATTAAAACATACCGCTGCGTAGCAGCGTTGGCAGTTGTAACTGCTCCCACAGCATAAATACTCACCATCCGCGTTAAATCAAGATTAACTTAAGACGAAGAAAACATTGTTCTTCTACATACGCTGCATGTATCATCCACCTCACCACATTACTATTGTTGCTAACTTCATCACCGTAATTACTGGTTCGGTCTCAACCCTTGGAATTGTATCATTCATGGTGGTACGGTGACACCGTCACCTCATATCCAAAAGCAGCATTGAAAACATTCCGGTAGACTAATTCCTTTTTTAAATCAACAGACACCTGTGTAGAGAAATAAGTGCGAGTTAGTCATGAATTGTATGCATTCGGCGTACTTGTATATGGTGTCATTAAATTTTAGCTCACCTCATTGGCAATGAAGTATCGAAGCTGTGGCATTCTGTCCAGCCCGAAGTTGTAAAAACCCATCCCCAATGCCGGGCGTCTCCATGGTTCATTTGTTTCACGCCTAAAGTGGATGGTTAGACGTTGCAGACCTGAAAGCCACGACAATTATGGAAGTTACCACTTCAGGTTTCTGTAACCCGCGAATTCACCCAAGACATATAAACTTACTCTGCAATCTCTGTATGGATCCTTGTGGGAACGGCGAAACATTACGGGCCTCCCAGTCACCTGGTTAAACGAAAGTAGTGTGATTACTATGCTGTTACAAAGCATAACAAGATGTTGATGAAAGCAGTCGGCACACTTCGATCCTCCAACGATGCTTAGCTTCCGCAGCGAAACGGCAACAACACAAAACTGTCAGTGGCGATAAAAGTAGATGAACGAGGTGAACTTACCGACAAAGAATTCATCCAAAAGGCCATCCGGGAACGGATCTGGGACCGAAGGGTTCAGGGTTTGACTCGTATGGCTATCGCCCATGTCCACCACCAGACTGAGTTGCTCCACACCATTTGGAATGACGGCTATAGCTGCCTGAATCGAGGTATATGAGAGCCCCGTCAGGGTCATGAATCTGACCTCGTTCCACAAGAACCGCAAGTGTTCAATGGCGGCATAATCTCTCGCTCCGTGAAACGTTAAGCTCAGAACTTGGCTGGGCCCGAGGTGACCTGGTTGTAAAAAGTTGGCCACTTCGTTCATAGTGTTTCCGACACGAGGAGTAACCTCTAGTTCCAAGTCCCGCTGCAATCGCAGCGCATCAGCCAGACCAACACTGGCACAAGGAAGTGTAATGATCTTCAGGGTCGATAGCATCGGCATAGCAGTCGGGAGAAATCTGTACCTCCGGCAGTCAGGGCCACATGGATGGACAAATTGGCTGTCCGGGCAGCTGAGTTCCAATGTTTGTAATGATCGAAAATGTGCAGTTATGGTAGCACGTACACTGGGGAAATACGGTACTCCGGAAAATCGGAGACGTAAGGTCCGTAAAGGAACAGGGAAATCCCGAATTTGTTGTAGAACATAGTTAGATGGTTGTGGTCCCATGAAAGTTACGGTAATGGAATCCACCTCTAGTCCAGCCCCTCCAACCCAGTTCAAAATATTAGCCATCAGCAATGACCGACCACCTAAACGGAGGTCGCGCACGCGGTTGTTCGTCTCCAAAATCCTCATGACCCCACGAGACACTTCTTCTGACTGTACTCCTTGAAAGTTAAGCGTGGTGAGGAAGCCAACTGCTTCGATACGGGTTGGGTTCCATGGCAGATCAGATTCAAAATCAACTCGGAGTTCTCTAATGCTATGAGCGTCGCTGATGATCTCCACACAGCTTTGAAGCGTCTCCACATGTAGTGGCGTGTGAACGAGCAAAGCAGCAATGGTTACGTACACGGGCAGCTGTCGAACTGCACTGGTGAAAGCACGTCTCGGTCCGTAAGGAAAAGTAACAACTTCCATCGTATTAGCTGTACCAATTCGTCTGGCGCGGTGATACGACCGCTGCAACGCCGCCTCGTCCACAGCACGACCGTTTTCAGGGGGACCTAAGTAATCAAAGTTGTGTTCTAAAATGTCCATATTCAGTGATCATGACCTGAGTGATACTTGCGACACATGCGAAAACTTGTGATGCGTGTGGCTGAACTATTCCTATCGTCTACACTCAAAAATCCCTACGTAAATTCGGAACGAATTGACCGAAGTTTCTAATTCCTTGTCCTATACACCTGACAGAGTAATATGACGAGAAAGTAAAAGACATGGGCATTACCTGGAAGCCAGAGGGCATGCGACTTGTATTTGTGAAGCTGATATCCTCGTATCATTGAGTACTGGGGCCAGGACACGGACACGAGCATGTTCGTGTGGCTGTTGACTTGCCTTGCCAGACAGGTCATATTACCTTTTTGAGTACCCTGGAGAAGACAGCAAAAATAGGAAACATTAATCTATAATGAAGGAAAACTTCTACTGTCCGAAGACTTTACTGTTCCACAGTAGCAACGACACATTTCAGCAGCCAAAGCCAAAATCAAGGTTCAAGCCGCAGTTAGTGCAGACACAGTTTGTGAACTTACCTGAGAAGGGGTCGTCAGTCGCCTCGTGGCAGGCAATTGCTGAAACCACACCCTAATGGTGTACTCCCCGAAGTGGATCTTTTCCCCATCCACAATTTCATTTGCAGACCCCAACTGCCAGTTCAGACCGTTGGGATCCTTAACGCCCGGTTCCCTGGGTACGAAAATCACATACTTGTGCTCGTAATTGGGTAGAAATGCTCCTATGAGGTAAGCAAACATGGAGGATATAAGTTGAAGTCACAAAGATGAAGTACAAAATGCGGTGGTACACCGGGAGTCTTACCTAAAATATCCGGGAGCCCGGGCACTTGCTGCCCTGGAAAAGGTTGTCTTTCGAAATGGAAATACGGTTGAGTTAATGGAACAACAACTACTTTGTCCCTGCACCTCGGTCCACTTGTGGACAATACACACTGGTAGCCTGGGTAAAATTCCATGTTTTAGAAGAGTTGTTTCTTCCTCACCGTCCAAATCCTAACTGTCTCCTAAATGAAAGGCTGAATGATGGTAAAGCGTGTGGTGAAGGAAAGATCGGCCGTTACCGGTGAGCCAGGGAGAAACCACGTGCATTCATTGTTTCCTCAGATTCATTGTTAGGGGACGGGCGGGATTCCTCACTGTGCTTGTACAGCAGAATAAGGACAGGGCTGAGTAGTTGGGGGTGGGAGGAAACGTTCGGATAGCGTTTCTGCTGCCGGACGGTCAGCCTCGTGGTCCATTTTTGTAACGGCTATTTGTGAACTTGCAAGTGTATTCGGAGTGGCGAGTCATATTTCATCGGAATTCACTGTGCGGAAAAATATTTTAGTTTCATCAAAGGTGATGAAATGAAGTAATTTGCAAATTCGAATTTGTTTACTATTGGAATTCGTGAAACTGGCCACAGGAACACCGGGTTGCGTATACTAGGAGGCGGCTCCAGTCTTTGTGCTTGTTAGTTCCCCTGTGTGGAAGCCCAATTTTTTGGACCAAGTGTCGTCACCGAAGTGTACGTGAGAACAAAGACCAAGTTCGTTGTTGTTGACCCATCCAGAAATTTTCGACGCTGTACGTAACTCTCAGGTCCTTCCTCATACTCATGAGGGAAGTGGCACTTCGGAAGACATATGGGAAATCTGGCTAGGAATGTCAGTAGATGACGTAGAATTTTCAAATCCCATAGGGCAGGGTAAAGGGACACATAAGCAAACTATAGCCTCGTACCATTTGCTCAACCTGCCACCAGAATGGAGAGCCTCGGATAAGGCAAAAAACTTGTTATTCATATGCAACGCCAGCATTTTTAATAAAATGGAGGGGGCAGATGAACCACTACTGAGAGATTTGAAGCAAAGTATCGAAGGTTCTGAAAATGGCATTCCCTTAGTCCCAGGTTCATCACAGCTATTCCGTGTAAAGCTGACACAAGTAACGGCGGATGCTGAGGCTCTATGCTCTCTGTTGAAAATGAAAAAAACAGGAGCCAAAACTAAGAGACCCTGTTGGGCATGCGATATCTCAGGTACGGCCATGAAATCCAAGTTCGATGTGGAAGGTCTTCGTATGCGAACTATGGAATCGCATGCAGCAGACTGTAGGCGCATTGCGGATCCCGAGTTAACGGCACAGGAAAGAATGTTAGCGGAAATGGAAACTGGTGTGAAGGGTAGATCAGCAATGCTGGACATCCCTCATTTCGACTTCAATGTAGTCTGCTTTGATAGTATGCATTGTGTGCTTGAGGGAGGACTGTTGGAGCTTATCGTAAAAGATTTAGTGAGACAGCTCGTCCAGTCTGACATTATCAGTCTGACTGAGTTGAATAGGAAAATTCGAGAATGGCAATTCAAATTGCAACCCGGAGACGTGAGGCCACCAGAGTTGCCGCAAAAAATACTATCAGGAGGTGGTTTAGGCTACAAAGCTAGATCTTGTGTCCTACTGGCGGAAAATTTATTATTCATTTTGGCAGAACATCGCGAAGCAGCCAAGGAACATTTCCAGCACTTTGCTAGGGGCCTGAGGCTGTCGCAAGCACTCCTGGAAGCTCCGAGTTGGTGTGAAGAAAATCTGGTCATGCTGTCGTTAAGAATGTTACATGTGGAAGTTGTTCGGTTGGCCAAATATCCTTGGGCGACGCAAACGTCAAAGCTTCACTTCATCCTGCATTTAATTAAGCAAATAATTGCACACGGAGCTACAAAGAATGTATCATGCTTCTCGTTTGAAAGACACTACAGACTATTTAAGAATAGAATTACCAACTGTTATAAAAACTTGTCGTATACACTTGCGTTGTATCACCAACACTGGCAAATTGGGGCGCTGTTTAATTTGAAAGATGGAAGTAGGACACCAAAATCCTTCAAGCACATTCTGAAACCTTTTGGGAGAGTAAACAGCGACGACATTCATGAGCATATATATGACAGATTCGAAGCGCACATCATGACACACAACATTTATTCCGACATGAAGTATGGCAGCGTGAGGTTCTCAATTGGTGATGTGTTCGAGTTAGGTAACTTGGAAGACTGGACACCCAAGTTTGTGCAAATTCAGTTGTTCCTAACAGATAATGCCAAAGTTTCAGCTATAGTTCAGCATCTCCTTCCTGCTGAGTTCGAAGCAGATTTGGCTTCTTTCCGAGTTACTCGTGGTGATTATGAATTAGTGGACTTTAGCAGTATGGAGCATAAGTTTGTGCTACCATGCTTCCAGTATGGGGATGACGTTTATGTAAACAGAAAGTACTCTCCAGCGTTGGAGTACGATTAGAAAGTTAAAAACGAAAAGAAAGTCTGAGGGGTGTATTTGGTTAGAAGAGTTTCTATTATATGTAAAGCATGTAGCTTCGTTCATGAATAAAGGCATCATATTGGGGAACGATTATGTTCGGAGGCATTCATACACGCATCATACGCATAAATAAAGCATATGAGTGTACATGGAAGATGACATTCTGCATTTTATATTTCAGCATCGGAATTTTGGAATGTGTAGATTGACATTCACTTCTGACGTCATAACTTGTGGTTACACAGCGGGCATGAAGGTGAAAGGAACAAGGCACGCATTCCATAATAATAAGTGGTGTATTTATGCACCCTAAGTTTGTGCAGGAACGAGGTTACTTGCTCCTGGAAGCAAGTGGGCAATTCATAAGCAGTTAGTTCTATCACATTGTCGTAGTAACAGGCACTTGGATGCCATTGTGGGAGTTCCTAGTCACCTGAATTTATATTGGCTGGACTTTGCGTTTTATTTCAGTGGAGTTGAGACTTGAATCAGGGAAAAAGTACCATGGAAAGCAGTTGTTCCGAACCAGTTGCAGAGAAGCGAACAGCCAGCCGAAGAACGTCTTCAAGGACCCCAGCTGCAAAGCGGAGGAGTGGAGATGAATTATTCGGGGATTGGTATAGCCAGGTACAAGTAATAAAGGGAAGAAAAGCAGGAGCTTCCGCAACTTCGAGGGGTGTGGCAGTGAGAACGCCAAAGAAAGGCACTGGAAAAAAGGGGAATGAAGTTCAGCCAAGTCCGGATTTAATGAATGCGCTGCAGAAATTCCAGCCACCAAAGCAGAAGGTAAAAGTGGTTCCATTTGACGACGAATTCACGGGGGATAGTAAGGTAATTGGAATTGAAATTCTTGTTAAAGTTTTGGTGTGATTGCAGATGTATGGTCAGTAATGTAGACGTGATTCCCTACAACACCATACGCCGATGTTATGTTCTGTTGATACTACCGTTCAGGCAACTGGTACGGCAGAGGAGGACAGTTCTTTGTGCTTGGATATTAGCAGCAGTAATGTCCCAACGGATTATGCAGCTGCGGAACACAATGATGGACTGACTGACGACCTCACTGGGCCTTTGAACGGCACAAACGAAGAAACCGATGCAGATGCTTCTTAAATCCACGGGTGAATTTGGATCATGTGCAATATAGCATACGCAATTTAGACTCCCCTGCTTTAAAATGCAGGAACTTGTAACGAACCTTGTGGTCTAAAGAAATATTGTTATTTTTCAGGAGTCTCAAAGTTTTTATACCCAAGACGACACTGGGGAATTCTCGAAGGATGACTCGCAGGTGATAGCAAAAGAAGTTGTTAACTTCAAGAAATCACCCTGGAAGCAGGGGGAACATGCAAGTTTTAAATTTCTATTATCACAAACGGGTACAAGAATGGAGAAAAGTGGAACAGTAATTGTGGAGGGTCATTGACATCGATTAGGTTTTAAAATTTATGTGTTTTGCGTGGCCATGCTGAGAGAAATAGTAATTTCAAGGGTTCGGTTATCATGAAGGCAATTTAAATTTTACATTACCCAAGAACAGCGTATTATTGCTGCGATAACAGTAATGCTGCAGTGTTAGAAACAACTATTAACTACTGCTGTGATCCTTGTTTCTGTGTACAGGGTGGCGGGGGAAGTCAATATATCGGACGGAAAAGTATACCAAAAATTAATAGTTTTGAAGCTCCAGCAGCCGCCGAAGCAACAACGTCAAGTAGCCTAAAGGTAACGTGACAGTGTATGACTGCAAATTATACTAAACCAATTGTCCTGTGATTGTGCTTGTGAGTTCTTTGCATTATTCCCTGCATGTATGAGAAATCTTGAAGCTGTGTTTCTGATGAATTCCCTTGGTCCTGCTAAAGTTTAGGAATATTTTGATATCTGCAGTGAATTAATTGAAGCCACATGGAACATAAGACGTTGCGTTAAAGTTAAGCAGGTAATTTGTAATTAATTTTTGTTATTAATTCCAGGTAAAGGATTTCGAACCTCCACCAACTGCCATAGCAACAACTTACAGTGCCCTAAAGGTAATGTTGCAGTGTATTACTGCGAATTATTCGCTTGTTGCATACTAGAAGTTTTAGTTGCAGTTGCTATGCATTTACGTTGCACCAGAAACATTTTGAGACATGTTGGTATTTTCAGGGAGTAAAGAACACACAGAGAACATCAGGAGTTTAGTTTGAGGGGCTGAAATGTAAGTTTGTAATTACTTGTTATCATTTTTCCAGGTGAAGACAAAGTTTCGAGCAAGGCGTACAGAAAGACCGAAGAAGGTGAAGACTTCGACACCTGGTGTAAGACGAAAACGGGCCTCAGCTCCTGCCAGTGCTGGCGTGATTTCTGAAGGAAATGGTGAAGGAGGGAGCGGTTTGGCTTTGGCGGTGAGTGTGTAATATTAGCCCAATTTACAATTTTCCAAGCGGAGGGAAATGTCATTGTGAAAAACATTTCGTGAAGGCGTTATTGTACTCTTATTCTTTTATGTACTTCATAGATTCCGCCGAGGGTAAAGAAATCCAGGAAGAGCAACAGCGACGAGTCCCTAAAGCAAAAAAAACAAGCCGTAGCTGCTATTGCTGAAACAGGGAAAACCAATGCGCAGCAGGACCTGCAGGAACCACCAAAAAGAGGTCCACAAGCGTTTGTTGCCCGTGTAAGTGGTACAGTGAACTCAGGTTATGGGAGGCGTTATATACATAACATGGTACTCATTAGTAATCCCTGCCTGTTATGTGTCTTGTAGGCGTCCTATCTCCCATTTTTCAAACCAAGGCTAGTGCGAATTCTCAGAGATGGAACGAAGAAACAGGTAGCAAGCGAGTGCAAAAACTTCGTAGCTGCAATAGTTAAGGACATGGCGAAGCATGATGGCTCGGGGAACACCGTTTATTATGACAAAACGGTTGCGGCAATCGTCAGTGCTTTTCCGGGGCTGGCCAAGAATGCGTTACTTCGAAATGAAATGCGGAGGAGTCTCCATCCGGAACTTTTGGATACATGGCTGTCCGAAGATAGCGACTGTGAGGAGTCAAGCGGCCTTAGAGTACCCAAAGGAACCATTCCAAGGCGGACACATCCAGAGGATAATTTCGTGGTAACTGAACGCTATATGGACTCAATACAGACATCAGCAGATATGAAATATTCTCGTTTTGTAGGTTCTGATCCTTCAACTAATAAGTCGTCGGATGAGGCAATTCAGAACGAAATCAAGAACGAAACGTTTAATTTCTAAAGCAGTAGAACGGTGGAAAGAATCCAAGTTCCACCATCAAGTACTTTCCGAAAGGTATGTTTAAACTTTAGTTAATACGAATTAGCTTGTGTGTTCCAGTAACAGTGCATACTCTAATGACAAACATTCTTTTATGTTATTGTTATTTCTTCTGACTAGACATACTCGACTAAGTCTGGAGAAGGAGCCAGGGGAGGACAGCTATGCCTGGCATTCAAAACTGTGCGACCCAGAAATTCAATTGTCCGAGGTTGATGTCCAGCGTGGGTATCGATACACTTGGCCGTTGAGGACCACCTCTATGAAAATTGCGAAAGCAAAACTGGGTAGCCTGCTGGTAACATACCCATTTCTTTTACAAAAAAAAATTGTAAGTGCGATAAGCATCATGTATTCCGGACACTGCGTTTTCTGTTAAACATACTAACTAAATTAGTAATTATAATTCTTCTTGGTTAATTATAGTTGGACATTGAGGCGGAGGAATATTTTGGCGGTGAAGACGAGAACGAGAAGACACGACGACTAAACAACTACAAAGCTAACGTCAGCTTAACTTGGTCGGCTATTGGGAAACTCAATCCAAAATTGGTAAGAAAAATGTTAACGTATTTCTATAGCTGCAAGTTCGCGACGGAAAATTTATTACGCAGTCACTAATAACTTTATTTGTTCATGTGTTCACTACATGGTTTTATAGGGATCCTCAGAAAGTAATTTCTTCCTCAGCATCAGCGTGTTGGGTGAACAACTTGTCAGATTCACAGAGGTAACACAGTACTAAACCCTAATTTGTGCTACAATTGCAAATTCTGTTTGCTATGCAACTTCATAATTTGTTTTTTGTATGAATTTATAGGACGACGAAGAAGAAAACTACGACTATCCCTACGTTTTTTTAAACAGCAAAACAGGTGAAATCAGCGTGAAGTACGACAGCTTCCAATGGTCGAATATGGAACACTTGGGAGAAGCCCTTGGATATGCAGTACTACTGCTGACGCTGTTCGACTTCCCCTATAAGAACAGGTCGCAGCTAATGCTGCTGCTGGAAACAATGTTTTTCGGGTACGAGGCTCCAGGAATGCATCAGATGACACTATTCACAGCAGAACGACTCCACCAAATCATTGAACAATCACAAGGTAGGTACAATTTTAAGATATTTCAGTTGCTAAGATGTTACTAAAATGTACACAATGTAAGGGAATTTCAATGACCTTCCGTGTTTATTTTTTTGCAGAGGGAGCATAAGAAGAAAACCGGTGACATGAAGAAGAATGGTCTTCGTAAGAGAAAACAATATTGATCCCCTGTTAACTTTATGGCAATACCACGACCATGATGACTACAAGATTAACCTATGATCTATAATTATTACTTAAAATATTTTTTTTATCTTACTATGACAACAAAAAATTGTATTCACGTGAATTGTATTGTCTACTAGAATTGCAGTCAAAAAAGTAGTCGCTAGAAGTACTTTAGTACTATGTATTCAATTAATGTGGTCATTTATTATAATTTGAAGAAAACTTGTTGTTTGTATGCCATTTCTGTGTTCGTGATTTTATGTAATTGCTCCAACAAAATGCATTCAATAAATGATTTGCAAAAATATATATAATCTTCCTTTCAAACCAGTCATTGGATTATAAAAGCTCGATACATCGTCGTCGCTTGCTGTTGTATATTAAAACCTATCTAAACGGAGCATAAGCAGCATGAGATTTTCTGCATCCAAATATATATTAAATGGTCATTGCCGCCCCGTGTCCAGAATGCATCAAAACCGAACCCGTGAATGCATTGAGAATACAAGGACATGATCATGAACTTGCAACTGACTTGTGCAACAGAGAGGGATCACGATCAAAGTAATGGAATGCTAACCAGCTGTGCATCGGCTTCGAACTGCAGCATTCATCACATACTTGGAAACTGCACGTTTCGTGGACCCGCGTATATGCATTAACAATAACCGCATCGGTGCTTCGACCTCGTCACGCTGCTTGCTCACCCTTCTGCTGCAATCATTCTTTAGCACCTGCGGGTCGTCTGTGCTTCGCGTAATCAATCAGCGGTGCTTTCTTCTAATTGACCAAATTTGGGCGCAGTAGAAGCACAGTTGGCCCTAAGTTTCAGCTCAGTGTAGTTGCTCCTCTGCATGCTTTCCGCTCAAAGTTGATATTTGTGTGGAGACATGCACAGTAGCTACTGCTGACGGAGCCTATAGGGCAAGTACTGCAGGTTTTTTCTGCTCATTTTCTGCTTCTGCACATGACATGACGATGGCTCAAACGTAAAAGAAAACATAGCCACCACATTTTTCTGTGTTTGCTCAGCATCAGCAGTATTGCAAATTATCAAAAGCAACTCGTCAGGATCACCTTTGACCTTGGTTCATATTTGCAACAGCAGCAGCAACGTTTCTCTATCCACATCTTTCCTTCGCTGGCTGTACATAAATATAAACTCATCATCTGGCCGTCTGGACAGTGTTAATGCATTTAAATTTATATTAAGACTTACGCTTCAAGAGCTGAACAACCGGTCAAGGTTTATCACTTCCAAGGAAGTCCATATCCTTCACCACGGCACGGCTGCATCGCAAGACTCTCAAGTGTGTCGGTTAAAATTTATTCGCAGTACAGTTGTGCTCATCAGGCGTCTACGACCGTACGTTACTACAAGTGCAGTACGGGTGTTTAAATTCTTAAACGTTAGAACTAATATTTTGTGGTTAAATGGAAAATTCCTTGCCTGGAAAGAAATTAAGTGTAGGGATAGCAGCCGGTGGAAGAATTACTGCTTCTAAAGCAGTCGTGCAAGTGAAGACCACTGGGCAGGATACTGCAGTTGGCCTAATGGCGGGGAAAGGAACAGAGTTCAACAATGAATCAGTGAAGACGACAGCTTCCTCAGCGGACCGATCAGGTAACATGCAGCTCCCCCGTTGTCAATTTTTGCTTACAATTGGCAAAATAGTGGCAAAAGTTGTTGTTTTTAATTTCTTTTCTACAAATTATTTTCTCAAATTTTCAGATGCTGTTGGATGGGCGGTGCCAGGACCTTTAGAGCCAGCAACTGAAGCGGGTCCAGCCACACCCAAACCGGTCATTATTGAAATGATGGACCAACTGAAAAACATGGCACCTGCGGCAATCGGAACCCTCACAGCTGAACATGTGGTCACTGGGAAATCCATAAGAACTGCAGAAATTGAGTCCGGAGCTACTGCACACGCCGTGCCACTAAAAGCCGCAAGTACCCGCATAAATGACGAGGAGGTTAAAACTATTGCCAGAGGTAAGTATTTTTTCAGCACGGCTACTGTTTGAACTAAACTTTGTGCCCATTTACGTCATTTTTGTACAATTACAATGGTCTTTGATGAACCAGGTCCTACGGACAAGGAAAAACAAGTGTATGCTGACTCGTGGAAAACAACTTTGCTGGACTATGTGGATGTAAGTCGCAATTTATCGTAGTTTTTCATTTAAAATTGTGCGCGACGTCACCGGAAATTCTGAAAATTTTAATCGAAAAATACAGGAGGATCGTTACAAAATAACAGCAGAAGGCTATGGGCTAATTATTAGCAACACATTTGATGATTCCGAATCTGCCGAAACATTTGGTGACCGATACAAAAATTGCATTCGTCACGGCGGGAAGGATGATAGAAGAAAAGTCAAGGCTCTGCTCAAATATCTCGACATTAAAAACATTGATGACCATGAGAATGTCAAGTCTAGCGTGAGTTATACTCTCAACTACGTATCTGAGTTTTCGTAAGAATTTCACGATTATAACTGTCTCTCCTCTCCAGGAGCTGCCGGAAATTCTGGACGATTTTAAGAAACGAGTACAGAAGAACGAAGGAGGCTTAATCTTTGTCGTCATCATGAGTCATGGCGGTCTGGAACGACCTGATTCTGTCCTGATGGACGACCTTGTGGAAGTTGATGCCCGAAAACAAATAATTTACGCCCTGGTAGAATGCGAGGCTATGTGTAACACACCGAAAATCTTCCTGTTTAATATGTGCCGAAATTCGTGGCAACCATGGGAACCCGCCAAAACTCATACTCTCACAGAGGTTCAGTCAGATTCGCAATCAACAGCCATGAAACATTCGCTACGCGACGCACTTTTACTTTTCACCACACTGCCGTATAATGTGTCGCTCAGGAATGTGTACACCGGTGCGGTGTATATAACCGAGATGGACAAGATTTTCAGGTCTTCCGCGGGTCAAATGACGCTAAGGAAGATGATTTATGAAGTAAGTCATCCCTCAGACTGGTCATACTAAATGAAATTAGTCAACCAACTAAAGATTGTACGAATGGATTTAGGTTCATACAAAAGTGCTCAAGACCCACGGACAGACACCAGTTGTGGAGGACTGTTTGTTCAAGAATCTAAAATTTAACGTAAGAAGTTGATTTTTCCTGGATCATAATTTTGAACTAATTACTCCCAGCAAAGCAGTGCCTTGAACCGAGCGGAATTAGACAATAAAGCTATTATTACAATAACCAAAGAATTCCCTCCGTTGCAGGGTGCCAGTGGCAAAATTTGACAGGAAAATTCATTGCTTTACTCTACAGCTCGTTTACGTAACTTTGTTGACATAAGACACGTACGAATCTTGTATGAAGAAGCTGCACAATCTAAAAGTGAGTCATGCAATGTGTAGAAGCGACAACATTTGCGGCTTTCAAAGTTCCTTATCAAACAGTAAAACAAATTATGTGGTCGACCGGACAGTGGTTCAGTGTTGATTTCAGTTTGTAAGCATTACTTGCATTACTCGATTAGTAGCTACACAATCCTCCAAGGCAACTCGCCTATGACCTTCTGTAAAATCCACATCCTTTAGATAAGAACAAGTCTAATTCTTCTTCATTCACAATTTTATTCGCATTGCAGTACTTACTGCCCGTTAGAAGCCTACGAACTGACAGGCAGAGAGGAAGCAACAGAAGTTTAAATAATTAATTGATACTGACATAAATATTTACAAATCATGGTTTTTAACGGAAACTTCAACCATGTCTGGAAAGAACATTGCTGTAGGAATTTCAGCCCGTGGGTCCATTTCTGCCTCGGAATCCAATGTGAGAGTCATCTCCAGCGGTGGGGATGTTGGAATTGGCCTATTGGCAGAAAGTACACAGTTCAATAATGAATCCGTGTACACAACCGCCAGTTCAACTGATCAAGCTGGTACTGTATTGCTAATATTTAAAATAAACTCCAATTATTTTTCTAATGAATTCAACGTTTTTTCAGACGCTGCTGTGGGGTCAACAGTTGGTCCAGTGGCGACACAGGGCTCCAATGAAAGTGTTACGGCATCTTTGAGGGGCATGCCAGCTGGATCATACGGAGCCATAACGGGTTTGCAAAAAGTTACCGGTAAATCCATAAGAACAGCCGAGATTGAGGCTGGAGCTGCCGGCCACTCTGTGCCACTTGTGGCTCCAACCACCCGCGTGAATTATGAGGAGGTGAAAACCATTGCAAAAGGTGGGAATTCGGGCTAAACTAATAAATAGTGTAGCGAATGTTGTGCACACTTTTGTGGTGATTAGCGACAGCAGCCAGCCATAAAGAAGGCTAGAAATAAGTTGGCCAATGCCTCACAAGTTACTGTGACATCCCTCAGTGCAGCATTTAAAATTTGCATATGCGTACAGTTTATGGAATACAAGAGTAAGAATCCAGCTCATTCGTACAGCAGGACCATAACGATGACTCAGAATTGAAAGGAACTAAAGCCAACCAAACAAGTTT
The DNA here is from genome assembly GCA_034694225.1 of Bourletiella hortensis. Taxonomy (NCBI): domain Eukaryota; kingdom Metazoa; phylum Arthropoda; class Collembola; order Symphypleona; family Bourletiellidae; genus Bourletiella; species Bourletiella hortensis. The sequence continues at coordinate 1,048 of JAQFYD010000404.1, read as the reverse complement.
CTTGTTTCACTCAATTTAGCGTGTATGACAACGTCTCCAGAGCTGACCGCAGAATAAAATACAAGCAAAAAATCGCCTGCTCCGCAAGTAGCCGCATGGTAAAATTGGGGACTCTGAAACAAGATGTGAGTCATAGCCACACTGATTTCCTGTTGGGCAAGTTACTGCAGCAGCATGCAGAAAATGGGAGACTGTGGCAAAGTGACATGCAGCTGCTATAGCAGTACGAAATCATCATTGCTTTCTGTTGCCTCTGAAGTTTACGGAGCAAATGACGCACAAGTTGTGCACACGAATGCCTCCGCTTCTTATTTTCACGGAACGTACATAATTTTGAGTGGAGCTGGGGCGTTAATAATCGGCGCAATGACGCAACGCGCAACCAAACCCCCACGCAACCCCCCTTTCTACGCAATGGCGCAACACGCAACGACGCAACGACCCCCCACGCGATGGCGCAACACGCAACGACGCAACACGCAACACGCAACGACGCAACGACGCAACACGCAACGACGCAACACGCAATGGCGCAACGACGCAACACACAACATCAAACCCCGCAACGACGCAACGACGCAACGCTCAACATTAAATGGCGCAGCATCCAACTGCGCAATTTATCCTGGTCATCCTAGGCAAAAGCGAGGTCCCATAGCTGTAACAGGTCATTGTCACGGTGGATTTATCTAAATCCTCCTACTGCTTCTTGCTGATGTTCTAATTAATGATTCATAATTAAATATGTTGGAATTGTTCATGGCGGTGGTAGAAACGTAATGTTGTGCCGGTCTGAGCCAGAAGAATGTCAGGCCTAAGTAGTTAAGTAACAGAAAGACAAAACAAAGGAAGTGGGAGCAAGCCAAATTGGGGATATTTAAGAAAGCTCCTGTGCACATCTTGCAGTACGAACTGCGACATGCTACGAAAGAGTCAATACGGCAGACAACAGACAAAGTTTGGCAGAGTCGCTGGAGCATTTGAATATGTAAATAGTAAATGTACAGGAACAAAGGAAAGTATTTGGGGCTTTTTTCCATGAATTTCG
>JAQFYD010000403.1:0-19748 GCA_034694225.1 Bourletiella hortensis | reverse complement strand
TATCAAGTACAGACTTGTACTTGACTTTCCCGTTCCAGTTCCAGGCTTCAAAGCAAATGCAAAAATCATCCATTTTTACAACAACAAAATGCTCTACAGACAGTGATCAATTTTGCCGGTGAATAATAGCAATTAATTGCAAAGAAAAAAAAGCTGGTTGCGGGCTAGCGAGGAAGGTCTCACGGAGTGGCTGTACTCTATATATAGAAGAAGAAGTAGTAGTGAATGGGATATGATGAGACCTGACTCTATTTTTATAAGCTAAAACAACTAGCTTCCGCCAAAGCCCAGCCAGATCAGTATTCAAGTCCATTCAGTTTCTATTTTCAATCTATTCCAATACCCAAGAATTCTTGTGCTATTTTCTACATTTGCCAAACCAATGGAATTTCTAAACAAAAATTGTAAAAAAAACCATAGAAAAATAATGGCTGTTTATCACTGTCTGAAGGCCAGAATTATGATTCTATTATTATTACTACAAACCTGACTGCGTTCCGCACTTTGATGGAGACTTTGTTAACGTATGAATTGATTCAAAATTTAGACCTACTCCGGCTTGTTCTGCGTTGCCATCAATCCCTACAAGCGTTACCCCATTTACACCAACCGTGTCGTCCAAATCTACAAGGGCAGAAGGCGTAATGAAGTCCCACCCCACATCTTCGCCATTTCTGATGGTGCCTACTCCGACATGTTAACCAGTAAGTCCATAAAATCCTACAAAATCTCAATTCATTATTTAAAAAACAACTTGAATATTCCCATCATCATCATCATCATCATGAAGAAGAAAATAATAGACGGGAGAAAGAGGAAAGGAAAGGAGGATGATGAGAAGTAGTGAAATTATTTTCGAGAGAGCGAGGACCTTAAAAGGAAATGCTGGGAGAGACACGACAGCCTCCAATGTTCTGTGCAATCGGAGTAAGGAGAACAAGTTAGGGATACCAAAAATAAACTTGTACTGAGCTTTACAAGTTGGTTTTATTCTAGTTTCTTTGGCAAATTGCCTCAATTCTTGCAGCAGCAGTAGTAGTAGTAGTAGTTTACTGTACATCTTCCTTTAGCCATCATCATCAGGGTGATGATGATAATGAAAGAGAATAGAAGAAGAGCAGGCTGAGAAATATATACAGAGAAGAATACCAAGGCTATGGCGTGAGCTGAAAACTACGATACACATTAGTTAGCAGGAGCAAGTGAAATGGATGAGAGAAAGGAACAAGGAGCCAGGCTGAGAAGAAGGTTTGTGTGTACAGCAAAAAATATGTCCAATTTAAAAATAGCACAGAGCTTCTTTAGCTTTACATACCTTCATGATCAAAGACATGCTTTCCATATGACGTCAATCTAACATACCGCACCAGATCCTCCTTATTCTCTTCTTCTCCGTGTCTCTCACCCTCTGCAAAAAAAAACTCAAGCTACCCCGAGATATTTTTCGCACTCGTTCACGACGATGATCCTCAGCTGAAAAATTCCAATGTTGAAGCACTAGAACGTTGACGACGATGATGATGATGGCGTGGTGCAAGTTGTAACATGATGATTATGTCGCACCATCTGATCCCCATTATAATTTTCTTTTTTCTCCTTTTTTTCTTACAGACCACGAGAACCAGTCCATGTTGATCACGTAAGTTACACATACAAGATGAAGTGCTCTAGAAAAAAGAAAGATTTTCACAATTTAATAGCATTGTAGCTCATGAAACTCGAGCTGTGAATTTACACTGAGTCTGATTGGAAAGCTTCCTCTTCTCAGTATGTTTTACGGCTCGAGTTTGAAATGTAAGGCTACTAGCAAGAAAGATATAAGGAGATATGAGGAAGTAATTGACTTGAATAGTGCAAAAGAAGGATAAAATGTAGCTACTAATGTGTGAAAAAATTCTTAGCGGTGAGTCGGGAGCAGGAAAGACAGAGAATACGAAGAAAGTGATCCAATATTTTGCAAATATTGCTGCCTCGGGACACAAATCCCATTTCAGCACGGTAAAAACACAAACGGGAGGCTAACAATTATTATAATTATTATTTTTTCTCTATACATGGAGCTTAATGTTGTCAATCTGTCCTAAACGATCAATCATATAATTTTCTATACAAATTTTTCAAAAGCAGCAGCAGCTTCAGGCTCTCTTCTAATAATAATGCTAAAAGCAATATAATTACATAGGGTTGCTTTGCTTTTTAATTCTTCGTTATTTCAACCAGATTATTATTACGTAAATCCGTAGACAAAGTCAGGGCTAGTTGATTTAGCAAGGAGATGGAGGGGAAACTATGCCCGTCCGTAGTTTGTAGGAGAGGACGACTTTGATGATGAAGTCCGTGAGGGTATTTTTAGTAATTAATTGCAAATTTCGGTACAATTACAAAACAGAGGAGAATCTGGTGCCGGAAAAACTGAAAACACGAAGAAGGTAATTGCCTACTTTGCCAACGTCGGTGCCACTGGAAAGAAAGATGACTCCAAGAAGGTGAATAATAGAGGAAGTAGTAATTTCCTTTAGGTTTTCTTCTTTTCTTCTGGTTTTCCCCCTTCTAAAGTTTTTCCGTAGGCAGATAAAAAAAAGAGGAATCTCCATGAAAGCAGAGACCTCTAAAACCTTAGATTCAAGGGCTAAAGATGACCAAGATCATCCCAAAGCCAGTGTTCTTTTGTCCTAAAAAATTGTTTGAATAATTATGTTTCCAATTTTTATAAAGTTATTATTATTATTGCACGAATAGGAAAATCGTTCTATTTTACAAACTTACGATTCTTTACTTGCTTGCTGAGCGTATGAATCCATATTTTTCTATAATAATTCTATTTTTAATTAGTTTGCATGGTAATCATTAATAAGTAGATGAACAACAATTAATTATCTTGCATGATGATGGAATGCTGTCTCTCTCTCTCTCTGCGACCAACGTGGTCAACAACTTGCTGGCATGAAAAAATAAAAAAATATTAGAAAAAGAAAGGAAAGGAAGTACAGCCTAAAGTAAGTCCTAACTTTTAGAGCAGAATTTTGTTTTAATAAACCAAAAATGCACGTACGAATTTTAAACTAGCTTGTTATGTCAATAATATTACGCGTCGTATCCGTCCCACCTTGGTCTGCTGCAGGCGGGGTGGTGGCCGGCGGCGCTGTAAAAAAGTATGTCAGTACAGGTTAATTCACGTCCGTTTTTTTAATTAACTAAATCAAGGGCTCCCTTGAAGATCAAATTGTGCAGACCAACCCTGTACTTGAAGCCTTCGGTAACGCCAAGACAACCCGTAACGATAACTCATCTCGATTCGGTAAATTCATCCGTATTCACTTTGGCTCCACTGGAAAGTTGGCTGGTGCTGATATTGAAACCTGTAAGTACAACAATTGCTTCATTCAGAAAAAAAATAATTCATGTTCACTCATGGCTAAAGGAAATAATTGTACAATTATCTACTACTAATTACAGATCTGCTGGAGAAGGCTCGTGTCATCTCCCAACAGCCTTTGGAACGATCCTACCACATTTTCTACCAGATGATGTCCGGCGCCGTTGGATACATGAAAGGTAACGTGTGTTAAGAAAGCGGCGGATGATCCGTGCATTAGGGCTCGAGTTAAGATGACTACGACGAGGGCAAAAAAAATGTAGAATGTATTCCTGAGAGGGATTAGAAACCAATTTAAAATATTATCTCTTTTGTTATTCCATGCAATATCAGATGTAGGTATAATTATGATGAAGGGCTTTAAGTTTGCCGTATAATAATTAGCTACACGCAGCCTTTTTACGGGAAGGATAAGTATTGTTTGGTTATTGGGTGGGTGTAAAAAACGTTGGAATTTTGTAGACATTTGCGAGTTCGGATCAAGCGCTATCACCGACTATCACTACGTGTCTCAGGGAAAAACTACCATTCCCGGCGTAGATGATGGAGAGGAAATGGTTGCCACGGATGTGAGTATAATAATAATAACGCCTCATAATCAATAACAATTATTAGCTAGCACCAAAAATAACATGCTACGCATTGCGATACTATATATTTTGACTACACAACAAAATCAACATGATCATTACAGTTTTCTCCTTACGTATATATGTATATAATCCATTATTATTATTATAAGGGACTACCTAAAGAGTAAGTGAGATTACTACTACTACTTGCATGGAAATTTTGTCGAAGCATGTCGGCTGATGTAGAAGAAAGTAGACAATAGACGATGCATGCGGCTGTAGAGCTACAAAAATAGTAATAACTGCAGTAATTGAATTTAATTACATGGTGAAATTGCATGGTAGAAATTTGCTGCTTAAGTGACGACATCACGGACTACCATTATGTTGCACAAGGGAAACTAAAAGTGGAGAGCATGGATGATGCTTATGAGATGAAATGCACGGATGTGAGTGTTACATAATTTTTAATTCCTAAAATTTAATCCTTAGTGGCAGTAGATTCCCCTCTGTCTGTTCTTGCTGTTATTATCCAAACCCGAGACAAATATGGAGTTCCCCTCAATACCACGTCCGATTGTGTGATTTCGTACAGTAGTGTTGTGTCATTGTAGTTTTTTAGTTGCTGTTTCTATCATATGAACAGTTTTTCAATTAGAAATCATAGAGATAATAGCAATGTGGTGTACAAATACAATTCCTCATACTGGCGTAACAAAGTACATTACGGCCAGCAGCAACAGAATGAACGCGTGAAAGGAATACAAATTTTTTGATTATGATTAGTTTATAGAGAAATTTTGTTCCTGAATGTAATTGTTATGTGTTGCATGTATTTTTGTCCTTTTTTCTTCTATGAACCCTCTGTTCCTACCACACATGCACGAACCCTATAGGAATGTGTTTACTTAGCAACAATGTCCGCGACTATCACTTCGTCTCACAAGGGAAAACAACAATCCCTGACGTTGATGATGGGGAGGAAATGAAAGTGACGGATGTAAGTATTACATTACTAATTAATCACCATACACAAATGGTTCCAATTACTAACAACAACAACAAAACTTTGCCTACATTTACCATCACCAAACAACAACCGGTCTGAGGGACAAGCCATAAGATGGTGGTGGTGGTGGACATGGCTATTCTTCTTGTTCTTTTTCTCCCCAATTTCCTGTCTCCTTGTTCAACTTTCAAAAAAAAGATCGCAATGCGTCCAGGGGATGACCGTCCCGATGAAATTCGAATCATTTCTGTTGATCAACAATATATGAACGTTCAAATTTGATTTTTAGTATTTTCAACGGTGGAAATGATAATAACGAAATGATTCGAACTGTGTGTGTGATAATGCACGTACTTACTGGTGAGGGATTTTGACTGATGGTGGGTTTTATAACGAAATATAGGAAGCCTTCGACATCTTGGGTTTCACCAAGCAAGAAAAGACCGATGTATACAAGATCACGGCTGCCGTCATGCACATGGGTGAGATGAAATTCAAGCAGAAGGGTCGTGAAGAGCAGGCCGAAGCCGATGGCACTGCTGAGGGTGAGCGTGTTGCCAAGCTTTTGGGTCTTACCCACGAAGACTTGTACAAGAACTTCCTTAAGCCCCGTATCAAGGTCGGTAACGAATTCGTCACCAAGGGTCAGAACCTCAACCAGGTCAGTCTTCCAACTTCTATTCTTCATACTACATGATTCATTCATGACACTAGTCCCACAAAGCTTCACTGTGATGATTGCTAAATGACCGTCTATTATATTTACAGGTCTCATACTCCGTCGGTGCCATGGCTAAAGCCATGTTCGACAGGTTGTTCAAGTTCTTGGTCAAGAAATGTAACGAGACTTTGGACACCAAGCAAAAGCGAGTCCACTTCATTGGTGTATTGGATATCGCCGGTTTCGAAATCTTCGACGTAAGCAAAACAAAACAAAAAACAATATCTAAATGGTCAAACAAAATATACAAAAGTTTATCCTTCCATCGAAATCAACAACAAAAAAACCCATATTCCAATAAGTTATTCTGGACACAGTTCTTAATAATTTTTCTTCAGCTGAAATTGCTATAAATTTAATAATTATAATTACTTTTTTTGCTACAAAAACAACAACAGCAAAAACAAATGCTGCTTGCAAATACGAATGCTTGCGCATTTATACACAAAAAAATGTTCTACACGGCTTGATATTTACGAATTTTATTACTATCACTTTATATCCACAACAACAACAGCAGCACCAGCTCATTCCACGGATTTCTTTGTTGCTCGTTTTTTAAGCAATTTAAAACAATTATGACTTTTTGCTTGGAAACCTTTAGTACAACGGCTTCGAACAGTTGTGTATTAACTTCACCAATGAAAAGCTCCAGCAATTCTTCAACCATCACATGTTCGTTCTTGAGCAAGAAGAATACAAACGTGAAGGAATTGACTGGGTATTCATGGATTTCGGTATGGACTTGCAAGCCTGTATCGAGTTGATGGAGAAGGTATTTTTTTCAAACTTTACAAAAAAAACTGCCAACCCGGCTCCCACAATTCTCAACAACATGGCAGTCTAAGTAAAGGCTCAAAAACAAAATTAGGTATCGAAAGAAAAACTGAAGAAAAACACAAAAAATCATCTGTTTGATAATGCATGACGTTGCAAATTTCCGCCATCTTACAATCTACTGCGCATGCGCTTGATTCTTGTTGTACGAACGAACGGGAAACGGACGCCGTTTTCCAGTTTTCCGGTTCTGCTAACAACCGCTTTGTTTTGTGTTTCAACTTACTGCTATTTGCTTTCTGGCCATAAACTGGGTTCCAGAAAACTTGTAAAATTGAAGCAAGTTCATGGCAAATACCATCGTCATGAGTTTATTTGGTTGTCATTATTATTATTATTTTTGTACAGTTGATAAGACAGTTACTTTTGTGAACTTTGTAGAAGGATGAACAAGAATTTTTGTTCGTTGTATAGTAATTGTTGTTGTTCTGTAGTTGACCTGTAAATTCTATGTTTGTGGTGACCCCTTGTCTGTTTTTTCTTTGTTTGTTTGTTGTTGATGATCCTCCTACTTCCGGTACGATTTTGTAGTACAATGGATTTGAACAGTTGTGTATCAATTTCACAAATGAGAAACTCCAACAATTTTTCAACCATCACATGTTCGTACTTGAGCAAGAAGAGTACAGACGTGAGGAAATCGAATGGACCTTTATCGATTTCGGAATGGATTTGCAAGCATGTATCGAATTGATTGAGAAGGTATCCCTTTTTTTATTTAATTTCTCCCAAAGCAATTTCGTTTCTGAGCTATAGAAACAACAGGTAAAAGGAAAGGATAGTCTGTATGTTTGTGTGCAGTTTTTAAAAAACTCCGGAGTACACAGAGGAGCAGTAATGTGTTGTGGTACGGTCGTTATGATTTCTTCCACCCTGTAATTAGTTATTTGCTGTGTCGTAGTACTTAGAGATGATTTCTACAATGTTTTACTTCGAAAATAGAGCCTTTATTTAAGTATGCTGATGCTGGTGAGGATGATGATGCTGAATCTAGTAAGGATGGTGATGACTAATTGTGTTATTTTTTTTATTCTCCGCCTCCATGACAACAGCCTATGGGTGTCATGTCCATTCTTGAGGAAGAATCTATGTTCCCCAAGGCTACTGACCAGACCTTTGCTGAAAAGTTGAAGAACCAACATTTGGGCAAGTCTTCCTGCTTCGTCAAGCCTAAGCCACCAAAGCCCGGCCAGGTTGAGGCTCACTTTGCCATTGCTCACTACGCCGGTACCGTGCCCTACAATCTTACCGGTTGGTTGGAGAAGAACAAGGACCCGTTGAACGACTCTGTCGTCGACCAGTACAAGAAGGGATCCAACGCTCTTCTTTGCGAGATCTTTGCTGACCATCCTGGCCAGTCTGGTGGTGCTGATGCCGGTGGCGGTGGAAAGGGTATGCTTTCTCTGAATAATATTAATGATGGTGACAAAAAAACAATGCCTTCTTTCCTCAAGGAATTTATCAAATGCGGCTAATATATATATTTTCAGGACACATTTTTATGTTCATTACACTCCTTTTTAGTTTCTTCTTTCTTCTCTACCACTTGAACTTTTATTGTTCATTTTCTTTTTATTTTTTTTTACAAGATTTTTTTTATTTCAGTTTCTATAATTTTCTGACAATGAATTATTATTGAAATGATTTTAAATGAAAATGGCTAATTAGGTGGCGGTGGAAAGCGTGCCAAGGGCTCTGCCTTCCAAACTGTGTCTGCCCTTTACAGGGTAATTATAATAATTATGAGTCAATATGTTCTGTGCAAGAAAAGCTACAAAATCAAATATAATTATAACAGCGACAGCGCTCTCTCTGCCTGCTGCCTCACTCGCACTACAACAACAACAACTTTCTAGCTTGCTTCAATTATAATAATAATATTTTGCTCATCATCAAGCTAATTTTTATCATTTCTTCTTAATGCACCAACAAATATATAATAATTATTCCCTGCCGCAAAGAAAAACAAATAGATTCAGGAAGGAATGACAAACACACACATTTGAGGTCTCCGAGGAGGAAAGATGACGGTGACGATGTCGATCGTTTGATATTAGGACTTTTTTTTTAATTATTATTCTTCGTAAAAATCTTCTACAGGTGGTGGCCGTAAGAAGGGAGCGGGTTTCGCTACCGTTTCCTCAGCTTACAGGGTTCGTTAAGAATGATTATAATATCCATCCAGGCCCCGTTTTTTTGGTTTTTTGTAGTCCTCTATCCAGTTTTTGTACTATTACTTCTGTTACCATCCATTTAAGATTGATTGTTTTTTTCGTCTTGAGTTGTCCCCACAAACCGTACCTCTGTGTTCTGGAGAAGCAGGACTCTGAGTTCTCCAATTGCACCACCATATGTTCAGTTCCTTGTTTTTTTTCCTGTTCATGCAGAAGACCGTGAACAAGAGTTGAAAGTTGATGAAGGCCATCAACTTTGTTTTTGCATCTTCCCTTAAATTCCTCCCGAATACTTAACCCGTCAAGAGACGAGTGTTCTTTTTTACTGTCCTTTTGATTGTACAGACTGCATTATACCACCGGCCTGATATATTTACTTGTGGCCAAAGAGAGAAAGATAGACTCTATAGGTGGACAATTTTTTCCTCCCTTTTGTCATAAGGATCGGCGATGATCTTGATGATAATGATAATAACGATTCCTCAATACGGAATATAGAAAAAAAAGAGATTTGCTTGCTAACAGCTTCTGTATATGACAAAGCTGGTGATTATTATTAGTTATTTAACCCATCGGATGATATGGCTTGGCTTGATTTAATAACAACCTTCATTTGTAATGTGTGCCTGCATGTTTGTGTGTTTCCCCTGTGGTTTTGAAAGATTGGAAATGTAATGGAGTAAATGTAAATCTTTCAGGAACAATTGAACAACTTGATGACCACTCTGAAGGCTACTTCCCCTCACTTTATCCGTTGCATCATCCCCAACGAATTGAAGCAGGCCGGTGTGATTGACTCCCACTTGGTTATGCACCAGCTTACCTGTAACGGTGTACTTGAAGGTATCCGTATTTGCAGAAAGGGATTCCCCAACAGGATGATCTACCCTGACTTCAAGCACCGGTATGTTTCGTCTTCAGGCGGCTTTTACTCTTGATTTTAGTACCACTCATTTTTTAGCATAGCGAAGGAGGGAATAGTTGTTGGTTGTAACCATCTTTTCGAACAGGGGATCCTTATGGCGAACTTGTATTATAGTAGTCGTAGTAGTTCAACTCTAGAAAAAAAACCAGTGACCTTAGTCACATAAGTAGTTGATGGAAAAATTCGAGTAGAAGAATTATTATTAATTTTCTAAAATATTTTGTCATACAATTTCTCAATCTTGTTCCGTAAAGGTACTTAATCTTAGCTCCTAATCAAATGAAAGCTGAGAAGGATGAAAAGAAATGTGCTCAGGCCTGCTTTGATTCCGTCGAATTGGACCCCGACAAGTACCGTCTCGGTCACACCAAGGCACGTCTATATTATTAGTAGATGATGAATCCCATTATTTTCCACGTGTTCAGTTTTAATGTCCTGTCCCAAAACGTTTACGTAAAATGCCGTCCTGCTTGTTCGCCCTAGAATTTTACCAGTCGTTTTCTTGTGTCCGTCCGTCTTATAGTTATGGGCTCAGTACAGCATTACGAGCCTTCTTGCGTAGATCAATAGTTATAGTTGTTAGGATGTTGAAGTAGTTGGAGTTTTTGGCGTGTCGTTTTTACACAGCCCATGTTGGGAGCATGGTAGCGCACAGTAAGTATGGTAAGAGATGATGAAAGTGGTAAAGATAGTAAGTAGTGTTTTAAACAAGTAGCATGGAAATTAGTAGTGCAGTTTAGTTGTAGATATTAATAATACATTGAGGCGGTAGAAAAGAGCCTATGGAAAAATCCAGAGGTTGATGATGATGAGAGAGTAGGGAACTACAACAGTATTAGAAGTCTCTGAAGTACCATAGAGATTACATTTGTTTGTCTCTTTACCTTTTTTTCCACCTACCTCTCCGCATGATGATCGGATGATGGCCCACACAAAAAAATACATACTTGTTGACTACTACAACTTGTATCCATGAAGGTACAAGATCTTAGCTCCTCAAGCTGTTGCCAAAGTAACCGACGAGAAAAAGGTTGCACAAATTCTCCTGGATTCCGTCAGCCTGGAAAGCGAACAGTATCGCTTGGGAAATACCAAGGCAATTTACACATGAAATCTACATATCTTTTCTCTTCTCATTCTTCTTATTTTTCTCTCTGTTGGTCTACAATCAGCTGCTCTCATCTTCTCACTTGTATTAATTTCTTCTCAGCATTTTAATTTCAAAAAATCATTAATTTTTCTCAGTCTATTTCTCGTTTTTTTTCGCCTGAAATATTTAATTTTCAAGCTCCGCAGTTCTATTCTTCTTCTTCTCGCTATGAATGAACATTATCTGCTCACATGATTTTAATAATATGGCCGCCGCCAAAATATATTATTCACTCTAATGCAAACGTTTTCAGCCCAACAGCACGACAGCTATACATTTCATTTCTGCCACCTTTTCGCAAGTGGTTTCATCGTGGATGTTGCTTCGTCGGAATATATTATTTTGATTGCTAGCTTATTATTATTGCATGATGATTGGAATGCCTATGCTTTTATGTGTCTATCGCTGCAGCACGTATTCGTCGCTTCAGTATTCTTCTTCCCTTTTGGACAGATTTTTTGGTAAACGTGGAGATAAAGTTGGTCTAAAATTGAGTTTGCAATGATGACGCGAAATTAGGTCTTCTTCCGTGCTGGTGTCTTGGGTCAACTTGAAGAAATCCGTGACGACCGCTTGGGAAAGATCATCACCTGGTTGCAATCCGTCATCCGTGGTTACCTCACCCGCAAGGAGTACAAGCGTCTTCAGGACCAACGGTGAGTCATCCTTACAAATATCTTTCCTTCCTTCCTTCTCCTCCTTTTCCTCATCCATAAATGGCTGTATGCTATTTTTGGAGATTTTTTTCGGATGACGTGACTCATCATCATCATTCCTCCTCCTCTTCTTGAGATTGAAGGAGAGAAATAATATTAATTTTCGGATTAATATTTCATAATGATCATCATTTTTTTCAGTATCGCTTTGCAAGTCGTCCAGAGAAACTTGCGTCGCTACTTGCAGTTGCGAACTTGGCCATGGTGGAAGTTGTGGCAGAAGGTCAAGCCCCTTCTCAACGTCACCCGTATCGAGGATGAGATCGCGGTATGCAAAAAAAATTAACATTTCCATAAGCTGCTAACATGATGAATCTCGAGAAATAATAATGATTAACTCGTCGTTGCTGTGCTGCTATGACTATCGAGTATGTCTATGAAAAAATATCGATGACAGAATAAGTAAGATTATATTATTATAATGATTGAGATACGGAAGAGTCTGATCTTGGGATGGAAAGATGATGAGGAAGTTATCTTTACATCTGTCAGAAAAAAATTTAGGGTGAAGTGGTGGAGAGAGTGTGAGGAATTAGCGAAAAAAGAATATTTATACATTATGGTTCACATCCGAGGCAGCAGCAGGTTTAGGACAGGCTTGGTTGCCTATCAAGACGATTTTTGTTGTTCATGAGGCGTGGAAGCAAGGAGAGGAACATGTAGTATATATGAGGAACAACTGGAGTAGTAGCTAGAAGAAGAAGAGGATAAACTGCAAAAAGTAGATGAAATAAATCTAACTGTCACAGGCGGCCAGCACTAATTTACTGAATACAAGGCAGCCATTGATCATAATTTCAAATCCGCTGTCTAGTAGTAGCTACTTACCTTCATATAGACAGGAGCAAGAGGGAGAGAAGAAATAATTGAGGCCATTATGACACAGGAAAACACACCTGCTCACTTGCTCCAATTTCATCATCATCACCATCCAATAAGTTTAAGAAATCCATAGGCGTACTCATACATACACACACATAGTCAACTCTTCTTCTTCTTCTATCCCGATGAAAGAAACTTTTTCAACCAGACAAACACACATGAACGACTGAATAGCTGCCAATTTTTTTTTCATTTTTATTAAAACGATTGAGGAGCAACTGTTTAAAAAAATGTAAGTAGCAGTAGAAGAGACATAAATTTAGGAGCTTCTCACCCAACAAATGCTCTCTATATGATAGCAGCAATGAAGAAAAAACTATGCACATCCGCGTGGGGTAGCAAGGAACAGCATCACTTTTAGGGAGGACGTTAAATTTAAACTGAAAAGCGAAGAGGAGGTGAGTGGGATTAATGATGGAGGGTAACGTTCCAAACATTTCCCTCACACACACAGGCACATGATAATTTTTATAGGAAAAAAATCTATAGAGGAATCTCATATGATGATGGTGGTGCTGAGGTTTTTGGGATGAAAGCGGGTGAACAGGTGTAGGCGGTGGGGCCATGAATTTACTACAAAAATCTGTCGATGAACCACCAGCACTAGCACTGAGCCACTCCGCACTTCCAGTTGTGCCTCACACTCCCGACGAATTAACATCTTATCATCATATGAGGTGTTAGTTAGGGAGAGAACACACACGTCGTAGTAGACCGGTAATAGTCCTTCCAATACTACTTAGTGTTTCTTCTGGTTCTGTGTGTGACCTGCTGGTGCTGGTTGCGGTGTTCTCTTATCCATTTCAATAATAATCATCATCAGTGAGTGGCGGCTATCAAGTGAGAGTGCTTGACTTGGTGTTCTTCTTACCTGGGAAGGAATAATCAGAGAGTGATTATTAAATATATTTCAATTTAAAAAATAAAATGGGCACAGCCGACGAGTTAATTCGCCCAACTGGGCCTCCAAGTGAAAGATTGTGGAATGATATGAATAATTATAAACAGAAATTGGAAGAGAAAGCAGCCAAGGCTCAGGAAGCTTTCGAGAAGGAGGAGAAGTTGAGGAAGGAGTTGGAAGAGAAGAACCTCAAATTGTTGACCGAGAAGAACGAACTTTTGTCACAATTGGAAAATGAACGTGGATCCCTTGGTGATGTCCAATCTCAAATTAACAAGGTCCAAGCCCAGAAGGCTGACTTGGAGTCTCAACTCTCTGTAAGTATTCCATCCAAAATTTTACAAATGAAAAAAAGAAACTTGATTTCCAAAGCAGAAGCAGCCTGAATAAGCACAGGCAGAAATGAGCCAGAATTATTATTTTCAAAAACATTCCGAGTGTCTGGCTGATGAAATGAAAGGGTTATTATTTATGCGGATGGAGGTTGTTGAAATAATCAAAAGAAAAAAAAGAAGTAGATTTATTAGTTTATATTTCAAGCAAGCAAGCAGAGGGCGAGTTGTAGGTTGAGTATGCGGAAGATGATGTTTGTGAGTCTATGCATTTGTGTGTAGGATGTTCCAAAATAAGCAAGGAAGATGATAATTTTTTTCATATAGCACATGGCTGCTGCTCTGACTCACAGTCTAAAAACCGGATGAAAAATGTCCATCTGTCTGTAGTAGTACTACTAGAAAGAGGGGATAAGATTCAGGTAGAGTTACACCAGAAGATTATCCTTGCAGGATTACGTCAGCTTAGAAAGTCCTGTCGTAAATCATGGCAGGATCGTGAGGCGAAAAATAGTGTAAAGATTTCTTTTAACTCTGTCGAAAAGATGGAGACGAGTAACAGTAGCAGTTAGTTAGTTACTTGATGCAAAAAAAATTTGGTGGAACATATTTTCTATTTTTAAACCCATGTCTTCTTTCCCATTTGAGAAACTAGCGCAGCGAAAAGATTCCTTCAATGAGCAAATAATAATAAAAAAGTTTAGTGTAAAATAACAAGCCAGTTTCCACGGCTGAGTTGGCTTGAGGGAGCAGTAGGATGTTGGTATAAACCGGAAAGAATCTTTTAAAGGCGGTATTCATGTTCATTTCATGCGGAGTTTTCATTGTTCGTGGGATCGTGCTCACTCCGAGTAGGCTTCTTTTCTGTAGAAAATATTTTTGGGATGAATTTTTTACACGGGTTAGAAATACGCCATTCTGTAGGTTTCCACTTCTCGTGGGAATCAGGTAGAGAGATTTATATGAAAATGTGTATGCGTGGGTGGTGGGAGCGTTGAAATGATCGTAGAGGTTTTGGACGCATATATTATAAGCAGCTTCAAACCATACCGTTGGAAACATACAAGTTGCCATTTCTCAGCTATTGATTACTCTGGAGTTATTAATGGCGTGGGCTGGTTCTGCTATGGAAATGATGATCCTGACGAAGAAGAAGAAGAAATTTCAATGGGTGTATAGGAATGATAGGCTAATAGTGATGATGATGATATAACAGGACACCCAAGAGCGTTTGACCCAAGAGGAGGAAGCCCGTAACCAACTTTTCCAACAGAAGAAGAAGTTGGAGCAAGAACTCTCTGGCTTGAAGAAGGACTTGGAAGATCTTGAATTGTCTCTGCAAAAGTCAGACCAAGACAAGGCCACCAAGGACCATCAAATCCGCAACTTGAACGACGAGATCGCCCACCAGGATGAACTCATCAACAAGTTGAACAAGGAGAAGAAGCACATCCAGGAACAAACCCAGAAGACTGCTGAAGATTTGCAGGTAGGTGAACGAGGGATGAGATAAGGGATATGAATGACGAGGATTACTGCGGGGATGCTAAGTACTTTTTGCTTGAATTTTTATAGGCGGCAGAAGACAAGGTCAACCATTTGAACAAGGTTAAGGCCAAGTTGGAACAGACTTTGGATGAATTGGAAGATTCCCTTGAGCGTGAGAAGAAGCTCCGTGGTGATATCGAAAAGGCCAAGAGGAAGGTTGAGGGAGACTTGAAGCTTACCCAGGAAGCCGTCGCCGACCTCGAACGTAACAAGAAGGAATTGGAGCAGACCATCCAGAGGAAGGACAAGGAAATCTCCTCCCTCACCGCCAAGCTCGAGGATGAACAATCCTTGGTTGCCAAGCTCCAGAAGCAAATCAAGGAACTCCAGGCTCGCATTGAAGAATTGGAAGAGGAATTGGAAGCCGAACGTCAGGCTCGCGCCAAGGCTGAGAAGCAACGCGCTGACCTCGCCCGAGAGTTGGAAGAACTTGGTGAGCGTCTTGAAGAGGCTGGTGGTGCTACCTCCGCCCAGATTGAATTGAACAAGAAGCGTGAGGCTGAATTGGCCAAGCTCCGACGTGACTTGGAAGAATCAAACATCCAGCATGAAGCTGCCCTTGCCAACATCCGCAAGAAGCACAATGATGCCGTTGCCGAGATGGCCGAACAAATCGACAC
This sequence comes from Bourletiella hortensis, assembly GCA_034694225.1. Lineage (NCBI taxonomy): Eukaryota > Metazoa > Arthropoda > Collembola > Symphypleona > Bourletiellidae > Bourletiella > Bourletiella hortensis. The sequence goes on along the minus strand of JAQFYD010000403.1, from coordinate 3,985 downwards.
CTTGAACAAGTTGAAGGCTAAGGCTGAGAAGGAGCGATCTCAGATCTCCAGCGAACTCAATGACATCCGTGCCGCCATGGACCATTTGTCCAACGAGAAGGCTGCCCAGGAGAAATTGAACAAGCACCTCTCTCAACAACTCAACGAGATTTCCTCCAAATACGAAGAAGCCTCCCGTACCTTGGGTGACTTGGATGCTTCCAAGAAGAAGTTGGCCATTGAAAACAGCGACCTCGGACGACAGCTTGAGGATGCTGAAAGCCAGATCTCTCAATTGAACAAGCTCAAGATCTCCTTGGCTACTCAATTGGAGGACACCAAGCGCATGGCCGACGAGGAAGCCCGCGAGCGTGCTACCCTTTTGGGTAAATTCCGCAACGTCGAGCACGATCTTGACGGACTCCGTGAACAGTTGGATGAGGAGGCTGAGGCTAAGGCTGATCTCCAACGCCAACTTTCCAAGGCTAACGCTGAAGCCCAATTGTGGCGTGCCAAGTACGAATCTGAGGGTGTTGCACGAACTGAGGAGCTTGAGGAAGCCAAGTAAGCATCTCATGAGTTATGGATTCAAGTCCAAGCAGCGTACTCGACTTATCACTAATGAATGAATGCTTTTAATTAATTTTACAGGCGCAAATTGCAAGCCCGTCTCACTGAAGCCGAAGAGACCATTGAATCCCTCAACCAGAAGGTTATTGCCTTGGAGAAGACCAAGCAGCGCTTGTCCACCGAATTGGAAGACATGCAGTTGGAGGTTGAGCGTGCCCAGACCCTTGCCAACCAGATGGAGAAGAAGCAGAAGTACTTCGACAAAATTATCAACGAATGGAAACTCAAGGTTGATGATCTCGCCGCTGAATTGGATGCCTCCCAGAAGGAATGCCGCAACTATTCCACCGAACTCTTCCGTCTCAAGGCTGTCTACGAAGAGAGCCAAGAACAGCTTGAAGCCGTCCGCCGTGAAAACAAGAACTTGGCTGATGAAATCAAGGACCTTATGGACCAAATTGGAGAGGGTGGCCGCAACATTCACGAGATCGAAAAGGCCCGCAAGCGCTTGGAGGCTGAGAAGGAAGAACTTCAAGCCGCTCTTGAAGAGGCTGAAGCCGCTTTGGAACAGGAGGAGAACAAGGTTTTGCGTGGACAATTGGAACTTTCCCAAGTCCGCCAAGAAATCGACCGCCGCATCCAAGAGAAGGAGGAGGAATTCGAGAACACCCGCAAGAACCACCAACGTGCCTTGGACTCCATGCAAGCCAGCTTGGAAGCCGAAGCCAAAGGAAAGGCCGAGGCGCTCCGCATGAAGAAGAAGCTCGAGTCCGACATCAACGAGCTTGAAATCGCCCTTGACCACTCCAACAAGGCTAACGCTGAGGCTCAGAAGAGCATCAAGCGCTACCAACAACAACTCAAGGACATCCAGGCTCAGCTTGAGGAGGAACAACGTGCTCGTGATGAGACCCGAGAGCAACTCGGAATCGCCGAAAGGAGAGCCAACGCTCTGGCTAATGAACTGGAGGAATCTCGCACTCTGCTTGAACAGGCTGACCGTGCCCGCCGACAGGCCGAACAGGAATTGACCGACGCTCACGAACAATTGAACGAACTCGGTGCCCAAGCCGGATCCTTGGCTGCTGCCAAGAGGAAGTTGGAATCCGAACTCCAGACCCTCCACTCCGACTTGGAGGAGATCTTGAACGAAGCCAAGAACTCCGAAGAGAAGGCTAAGAAGGCTATGGTTGATGCTGCCCGTCTTGCTGATGAGCTCCGTGCTGAACAAGAACACGCTCAGAACCAAGAGAAACTCCGCAAGGCCTTGGAGACTCAAATCAAGGAATTGCAAGTCCGATTGGATGAGGCTGAAAACAATGCCCTTAAGGGAGGCAAGAAGGCCATTGCCAAGCTTGAGGAACGCGTCCGTGCCCTCGAGACCGAATTGGACGGTGAACAACGACGACATGCCGATGCCCAGAAGAACTTGCGCAAGGGTGAACGTCGCATTAAGGAACTTACCTTCCAGGCCGAGGAGGACCGCAAGAACCACGAGAGAATGCAAGACCTTGTTGACAAACTCCAACAGAAGATCAAGACCTACAAGAGGCAGATTGAAGAAGCCGTAAGTGAAAAATAAGCTTATGATATCAACGCCCATGAAAAGTTTTCTCATCCTTTATCACAATCATGTCCCCTAACAAAACCTGTAATGCAATGATTTGAATTACAGGAAGAGATCGCTGCCTTGAACTTGGCCAAATTCCGTAAAGCCCAGCAAGAGTTGGAGGAAGCCGAAGAGCGAGCTGACTTGGCTGACCAAGCCTTGACCAAAGTCCGTGCCAAGGGACGTGCTGGCTCTGCTGCTCGAGCCCTCAGCCCTGTGGTAAGGGATTAAACAAAAAAACAAACAAAAAGCCAGTATGTACACTTTCCATTACTATCGTAGCAACAGGAGTAGGCTTATCCCCTTGGATTTTATTTTCTCTTCAAACTTTCACCAGTACTTTTTTCTCCATTATTTTCCACAATCAATGTCTCTCACACTCTTCAACGTAAATTTACATCTTTAAAGTGTTTCAGTAGACTCTTCCTCAGAAGTAGCCCAGAAAGTATTAGTATTACTCCTCGCAGATTATTTATCGTAGCAACAACCCTTGCACACCGTGACACTCTCTGTCTCTCTGGTAGTAGAATAATACTCATTTGTATCCTTTGTTTTTCTCTTCTCTTCTCTTGCCTTTCTTCTTCTCTGCTGCTCAGTCTCAAAAGCCCAGGAAGCAACAAGCCCTTGAATAAATTAAGCAAAACTTTTAATTAAGAAACATGTAAGTAAAAGTGCTAATAATAGACCTCATCGCACGGAGTTCCCCTTGAGTTGTTGTCGTCTCCTATAGCAATCTACGCCCTCCTTTTTTAGAAATTAGAATTATTTTCCTCTTTTAGAAATCATACCTGGATTATATCATTGGTTGGAGTGATGCATGGTGATGATAGTGTATGTGGTGAGGTGATGATGTTGATCAAGTGAAAGCTGGTGGTGAAAGTGGTGAAAGCTTATTCCACCGTAATAATATATTTTTTTCTTGTTGTTTCTTCTTACAGCCACAACGTCCAAGGGTACCACCCCCAGCACATGATTTTGGACGTTCATTCGATCCTTTTCATGACGATGCTTAAATAATTAAATTGATAAACGATAATACTTTATTTCTCAATATACTTGCTATTATACCAGAAACTTGTGTACGAATGGAAGATGAAGAAGAAAAAGAAAATTCTATCATGATGCAGACTAAATAATTTATAAGATGTGAATTATTATAAGAATATAATAATTACTATGCAACAGATGATCATGTGATTAGGTTATGATTTTAGGGCTTCAATCCACTGTATTATTCTCATGTGTGTATATTATTTGAACCTGACTATGTATAGTAAGTGGGAACACGAATAAGAAACAAAACTGCACAGTTCCATCTGAGAAATTTAATTTCTGTTCAATAACCAACCAACCTCCTCTCTGCTCTGTATCCCACCCGACGACGATCGACTTCACCAAGCGGAGTTCTACAACAGCATCTACGGATAATGATACCTGTCCATAACACTTAGAAATATAGTGAGCTGTCTAGTCAGATTCAATGGAATGCTACAACTGTGTACACAACGACACAAGCCTTAATATTCAAAAAAGCAAGTAATAAAGGAAAAGTTTACCGGTCAGCGACGACGATACTCCACCATTTTATCTCTCATTCCTCCTACCATGTCATCGCCATAGTGACAGCTTGCTTGGACAACCAGTAACATACAGCAGTGCCTTAGCTATCACTACTATGGATATAATAATGAGATTCATTCGAGCCGCAGATTCAGGCTTCAGTTGCAGATTGAGCCGGAGTGAACCAACTCAGTGGCGGCTCCAGAAATTTCTTTTGGGGGGTGCTTTTGCTTTCAGGCACCAATTTCACGACAGGTTGAATTGAAA